>JAOTQR010000007.1:1807482-1842637 GCA_025774065.1 Solanum ossicruentum | reverse complement strand
CACCCTCACCCTCACGAACCAACCTTTTTTTTATTTTAATTTTAAAGATTCTTACTTTAACCAACCTCCCCCTCTCTCTCCCTTTATTTTATTTTTTAATATAAAAAAAATCTATCCTTCTCTCTTTTTCTTTTTCTCATTTTACTACACAAGATTACTTTAAATATTTTTTTATTCCTATTATATTGGTTACAAGTAAAAAAATTATTTTTCTGTATAACTTTTTTTAAAAAAGATTAAAAAAATTAGGAGCAAAAGGTTAGATAGAAGTGAAATAGAATTTTATTTTCTTTTAAAATATGATATTAATTTTTTAGGAGGAGCGGATGGAGGGGGGGGGGGGTTAAATATTGAATTTTTTAAAAATATTTTATTAAAGAGATTTTCTCTTATTAATAAGAGAGTAAGAAAATAAAAGGGCGGGGATTATTGGGAGGTAGGGGTACGCCGGGGATGGGTGGTGGTGGTAGTGTAGGCGAGAAAAATATTTTAAATTTTATTTTTTAAAAAATATTTTTTTAGAAGAATATTAATACTTTAAGTTTTAACCTTTAGGTAGTATTATAGTTTACTTAATTTTTATTAAGGTAAAATATTTTATCAATGTGATATGTTATGTGATAAAGTTTTTTCAATAAAAAAAGTGTATTATACATATCACTGAGATACATTTTTTAAGTAATAGTTTAAATATGAAATTTACATTCTCAATAATTTAAATATAAAAATAATAATAATTTAGATAGATTTTTGACACTTTTCTCTCTATATCTTTTTACATTCTACGTAATTGTTGTCTTTATTTAAGTTATTGACAAATTATTACTAGTAATATTATTTCCTCCATCTAGTTGTATTTAAATTAGTGCTTATCTCTTCAAAGTGACGCAACACATAATCTTACTTTTATATTACACGTGTCACAACCAGAAAGAATATTCACCCCCATCCTCCCATCCACCCCCTGCAATTGCCGTTATGGTTTTAATTGTTTGTTTCCTTCCTTAAAGTTTTTTGTCCAAATTATGTCACTTCATTCTTTCTTCTACCTTTACTAAAATTCTTATCTATTATTAGGAGTAATAAATAAGTAAAGAATTATCAACCAAATAAAGAAGAAAAATTTAAGGGCAAACTGACGAAGTATGTATTATTAAGGAAGAACTCCAATAATAGAAGCTTTATGTATTATGAAGGAAGAGCTCCAATAATGGGAGAATCTAAGGCTTCTTTCTGTTGCGTCTTACAAGGGAGACGAAAAAAAAAGAGAGTGTGTGGGAGAAATTGGGGAATATCCCATATTTATACTCCCTTTTAATCAATTAATCCAATTAGGATTAGGCTTCTAATCAACTACTCCAATTAGGATTAGGCTAACTAAACTAACTAATTTAACTAATTAATTTACTAACCTTTTAACCTACATCATCAACTATTTACTACTTATCAACCAATTATTCTATTAATTATTCACTATCCTCAACAAAATACTCAATGATTTCACTGTAATTTGGTTAATCATAAAATGGAGTATTGTTGTTAAGTTGGTGAAAGATTATTTTCATGTCATTCATAGATTACAATAACAATAATTTATTTGAAGAAATTTCACGATTGAGGTCTGAAGAGGATAAAATATACGTGGATCTTATCATTATTTCATAGAGATAAAGAGACTGTTCTTCATAGATTATGAATTTAAATTATAGAGTTATTTATATTGACGTTTGAATAAAATATTTATATTTAAATCATCATATTATTTTATTAATGTGCATGTGTTAAAGATAGATTGCATGCATTATACTCTATTAAAAGTATGGATCTTTTTCGTACCTAGCGTGAAATACATCATACGTTATGCATTGAACTAACTTTTTTTTGTTTTTTTGGTTAAAATAGGATTGGGTGGACACATTTTTAAGCTAATTGCCTAATTTGTAATTTTATTACAAGCAATAGGTTGCATGTGATTGTAATTTAGTTTAAATGGGGGTATATTTATGAAATTGAAACAATTATTTTTTTTGTGTGATTTATAGATGATGAGTTCAAATTGTGAAATTGTTATTAATATTTATATCAGATAGGTTGAATGCGTTACACTCCCTAAAATACAACAAAAATTAATCAAATTTTATTTATTAATCAAATTTTATTTATTGTATAGTAAATAAAATTAATGAAATTTTATTAATATCACAATAAATAAAATTACATTATAGGTAATTGGTTGCATTTGATTGTTTTTTACTTAAAATGGTTAATACTCATTTTAAGGATAATTGCCTTAATTTTATTACAAGCAATAGGTTGCATTTGATTGTTGTTTGGTTAAAATAGTCTTTTCATTCAAAAATAAATAAATTGGGGATAAGGTAGAAAAAATGGGTAGAATATTACCGAATAGTAAAAATTCAGATAATTATTTAATTACCCTGTTGAAAATATTTTAACATAAATTCCTAATAATCGCATCTCTAGGGGAGATATATGCCACTTGTTTTTATTTTTTCCACCGTCCATTGACAATTGAGTATACTTATCTACAACTTGCTATATATTATTAGTCATAAAAAGAAATTTTAAAAAAACGTAAGAACTTATCAATTTTAAATTTTAATTGATTCACTTTAAATTTTATGTGCATTGAAAAATATAAATTATAATTATATTGGTAAAATATAAAAAAAATATTAAATATATAAATAAATAAATCTTATATATTATTGACACATTTTAAAATTGTGCAGATATAAATACAAAGTAAATAATATCGCAAATAAGATGTATCATTACACAAACAATCGATCGAAATAAAACAAATAATATCATGATCTTGCTTTTCTCTTGGCGGTGGCTTTGCTATATATTTAAAAACAAAAATACTTAAAATTCCAAGCTGACCTTTTTATTATCACATATAAATAAATTAATCTTGACTAATAAATTGATTAGCCACTAATGTATACTAGAAGGTATTGATTAATTAAAATTATAAATGCAGAAAACAAGTAATTTGTTTGCAAAGTGATATGTAACGTACGTGACTATAAGAAGATAGCAACAAAATCTATTGCACTTTTTCTTGCTTTATTTATTTTTGTAGTTTTGTGGACATTACTTTTAAATATGTTCTTTATGGTTTCATTATTATTATCATTGACGGAGTCAGAATTTTTTTTAAGCTGATTAAAATTTTAAGAATTAAACATACAAATTAATTAAATGTAGTTCGACATCTATTATATATATATAAACTTTTGTTGAAGGAGATTCAGATGAATCCTCGATTACTATGTGGCTCCGCCGGTGATTATTATTATTAAAAATGTTTTCCATGTAAGCATGTTCTTTTCTCTTTGTTCATGTCTTAATCATGTAAAGCTTGTAATTTGTCTTTAAATGCTTTAGTTACCTCTTCATGTTGTTAAACATCAACAATAAAAAAGTTAGAAGTGTCTTGAGCACTCCTTTCCATTATCTCCAAAAGTTTCTTCTTTTTTTTCCTCTTTTTTAGATGGAAAGACATATTAACAAAAAGCTAATGTGAAGATCTATTTGTTTTCTTATGTATAAAAGAATCTATGAATATAATCATGATTTGACAATATGAGAATTGTGGGATTGTAAAAGTAATTAAATAGAATATTCAATAGTATTAAAATATAATATTATCAACATGCAAGAAAGCCAAGGCAAAGAAGATTTCTTCGTCTCTTTGAACACCTTATATTAAGAAAAAGCAAGCTCGGTGTAAGTATTAAAAGTTATGTTATGCGTAGAGTCTAGGGAAAAGTCCGATCATAAGAGTCTATTGTATGTAGTCGTATCTTGTATTTCTGTTAGAAGTTGTTTTCACTGTATAATAAGGTGAAAATATCAAAATTTATCTTCAAATTTGTTTAAATGGTTTAAATTTGATGTAAGCATACTGTTTGTTTATGTATTGGTTATTTTATCAGTTATTTTACATAAAATATACATTCTATTTTATAACTTATGCATATATTAGTTATGGGAAATTTCAAATTGCTAACCAAATACTAAATTTGGTAAGTTGAATTTTATACATAACAAAAAGATAATACTACTAAACATGACACAAATTATATAGAATTAAATTTAATGCATAAAGAAATCACTTATTAACAATAAAACTCCCCAAGTATATTAAGATGGTAAAAGAACAGAATTAACTCAAATATAAAATGTACATCCTACGATTTATATTATTTAACTTTCATTGATCTGATACATTACTTTAAAAGTATATTTACTAAATTAATCTTATAAATGAAATTTTGAAACTCTAACTAGATATAGTACGAAAGAAGTTCCAAAGTCTACCAAATTAATAAGTTTTGCTGGCTTTTTGTCAAAATATGTGCCTTTTTTTCTGTTGAGTAATTCATTATTTTTGCAATTTTTGGCTGTTTCGTTAAGGTACCGTAACGTCCTTGCTTAACTCGATGTTTCGTATTCATATTGAGACTTAACTAAATTTAAATTTAGATATTATAGTAATTATTTTTAAAGGTAACGTTTTTAATATGATTTTTATTTATTCTGAAAGAATTAAAATTAAGTCTTTTGATTAAAAGTGAAAGAACTTCAACCATTTCAATAAAATTCTAATTAGTTAATCAAAAATTTCTCTTACAAGCAATATGTTATTTAACTCATTTTGTAGGTTTAACAAAATAAGTTATACATTACACAAATACTTAACACCCCTATCTTACACAATTTATTAATTTAATTATTTTATAAGGGTGTTAAATGTTTAATTTTGAGAAACATATGGTGTATATCTCATGTGAAAAAAATATAATACACATAAAAATAAAATAAAATTTTTCCACATATATAATTTTAAGAAATGTAATATATAGGAGTGCTTACTATAGTTTTACCTTATTTTCTCTCCTTTTAAGTATTCTTTATTAAGCGATTATACTAATAAACAAATTTTAAAAAATACCGTTATTATTTGCGATTATATGAACTTATGTTCATTAAAAATTCAATATAAAGAAAAGTCAGAAATTTCGATAATAATGTTTGAAAATTAAAATATGTGTATATATAACCAAACATCAATTTATGCTTATCTCTAAATTAAATGCATTTTTGCCAATTTTTTTGGGCAAAATTACAATTAATGAGAGCATAGTGATTAGTGAATGTGAACATGTGAATTTTAACCATTGGTCGTTAAGGTATATTTTCAAAATCCTTATATCTACAGCTGTGACAATAGGGGCGTGATTTGATAATTATTTACTAGGATTCCCATTTTTGGCTTTTGGCCAATTGGCCATTACACATTTTAATTGTCTTATTATAAACTTTTTAATACTTCACTTTGCAACACCTTAATCATATGTAAACTTTTCATTTCTCTTATGTAAATATTCATTTATAAAAGTTCATTTTCAAATATCATACAAAAGTTTATGGGCATTATTTGCACTTTTGATCAATCCAAAGAACATGTTAGGTTAAAATTTGCTTTAGGTTGCTCAAATTGCACTAGTAAATGTTACTCCCGCTGTTCCAATTTAGTTATGAGCGTTGCTAAAAATTAAGTATTCTAAATTAGTTGTCAATTTAAATAATCAAAAAATAGTTAACCATTTTTTTTTCTATTCTACCCTTAGTAATTATTACTCTTAAATGTGGAAACTCTATTTGTTATGGTAAAATTTTCTAAAAATACAGTCATCATTAGGATTATTTTAACCAAATTATATACCTTACTAATTTTTTCTTAAAAAATGTATCAATACTTATCTTGACAACTAAATTGAGACGGAGAGATTATCTACTTATATAGTTTTGCTAAATTGTGTATCAATAAGGGTAAATCAGTCAAAATTATTATATTTGTTTTTTTATCAAAGATAAATATGTTAGAAATTTTTATATATATATATCATAGAAATTGTAAGTGTTACAAAGCAAAATTATGAAGGAGATTTCTAAAATTATCCCTATTTTTTTTTTTCAAATTCAATGGGAATATTATTATATTCTCTTCAAACTTTAGGGGCTATACTGAAGGAGAAGGTGTGTATCACATTTCAAAATTGCTTAATGTTTTTTTTTTCAAATTCAATGGGAATATTATTATATGTCATAATGTTTCTCTATTTATAAAACATTTTTTTTGTATGAACTACCCCTATTTTGGGATAGTTTTTAATTTTTGTTTCTACGGCTTCTTTAATGAAAAATAATGAGTTAAAGTATTTTTAATTAAGATATAAATTTACTGGATATTACTAGATTTTTTTTTGCCTTGAGGCATAACTTGTGTCACTAAATTTATGTTATTAAATTTATGCTTCGTGAATTTTATTTTGTCTTGGAATTTTTTTATTTTTTCGTTGTCAGGGATATTTTTAAGTTTTCTTTAATTAAAGCTCTAAAGGGTAAAAATGAAAGACCAACAATTTTGAGAGGCAAAAAGATTAAAAATCATCCCAAATAGTAGTCAAACCATCTCTAATATTTTGCTTACTAAAATATTAAATAATTTGAAAGGTGTCAATATGATACTATAAGAAAATATTCAATTTGCGGTCACAGAAAAGTTCTCTCATGAATGATTTGTGCTAGATGAGGTAGCGGTAAGGTTTACGTACAATCTACCCTACCCAGATTCTACTTGTGGGATATCACTGAGTATGTTATTGTTGTTATTGTTGAGACTCATGAGACATAAGTCAAAATGCAAGATCAATTTTTAAGAGATAGACATGTGTTAATTTAGCTAACCATAATGGAAGATTGTGTTTATGTCATGTCAAAATTGCCTACTTTCTTAGAGTCAAAGATGTCCATATAATATGAGGCTCTTTTAATCCAAAGGCACAAACAATCATTATGCAAGCATAGAGAAGAAAAATAACATAATAATTAAATGAGTTTTCATTATATCTATTTTGTGATAAAATTAGAGAAAGTTTTTTATTATATAAGAAAATGAAGAAGTTTATAATGCTTTAAAAAATTTAATTATAGATCATATACAGATTTTAATTAGTCCCTCAAATCTATAAAAAATTCGAGAAGGACAATATAATCATTTTTCAAATCTATTAGGACAAGAGTTTCCTACATTAAAAAAATTTTCTATATCAATAGGGATTATGAATTATCTAAAACAGACATAATTGATAAATAATAAACAAATCTTTTCCTTAGCTTGAATTTCCTTCACCAATTGAAATAACGTCTCTCTGTCTTTCCCTCAGCCTTTCAAATGACTCATTGAGTACTTTACAAACTAATCAAGTCTAGATAATGACTAAACTTATTGATTGAGACTGTCTTGGTCATCATATCTATTACATTATCATGTGTTAATATTTTCTTCACATCAACAACCCCTTTAGATATAATGTCTCGAATAAAATAATGTTTGACTTTGACATATTTTTATCCACTCAAAAAATATTTGATACTTGATAAAATGAACGTCACTTTGGTTATCACAGAATATTAAAGTCTTCTATTGAACTAGTCCAAGATCACTTGCCAAACGTTGTAGCCATATAGCCTCTTTCATTGCTTCTATAATTAGCATATACTCAGTCTCCGTGGTTGATAAAGTACCAACAAATTGTAAAGCCACCTTCCAATTGATGACACTATCAAAAAGAGTAGAGATATAGTAATCAAAATCACATAAACTACTATCGATACACTTACCTTGTTTTTGAAAAAAGTTCAGTCTATATCTGCAGTACCCTTTAAGTATCTCAAGATTCACTTTAATGTCTTTTACTAGGACATGTCATGTAGCTATTCAAAACATTTATATCATATGCAATGTCAGGACAAGTGCAAACCATAACATATATATTGCTACCAACCACATTCGAATATAGGATACCAGACATTATTTCATTTTTTTCTCTGTCTTTGGTGACATATCTGCAGATAACTTGAAATGAAGCGCCAGAGAATAGAGACAGGCTTAGCACCTATCATATTAAATCTCTTAAGAACCTTCTCAACATAGGACTGTTGAGATAACATCAGTTTTCTTATTCTTCTACCTCGAGTAATTTTCATCCCTACTATCTTCTTTGAAGCGCCCAAAAAATTCATCTCAAACTCCCACCTAGTTACTGCTTCAATTGTTCAATTTGTAATATACTTTTAGTAGCAATAAACTTGTTATCCACATATAACAACCAATACATTAAAGAACTATCTCTAAATTTCTTGTAATACACACAACCATCATGTGCACTTCAAGAAAAATCAGTATGAATTATAACTATGTCAATTTTTTTATATTATTGCTTAGGCAACTGTTCCAACACATACATAGAAATCTTTTAAGCAAACAAACATAATTTTCTGTACGTGGAGTAATAAATTCCTCAAATTGATTCATATAAATTCATTCTTCCAACTCCCTATGCAGGAATGCAGTTTTCACATCTAATTATTCTAACTCTAAGTTGTGAAGAGCTATCAAAAAACGTAAAACCCTAATAAAGCTATGTTTCACCACCAGAGAGAATACTTCATTATAATCTATTCCTTCCCTTTGTGTAAAAACTTTAGCCATCAAACTTACCTTGTATCGCGGTGCTTAACCTCTGAATTACCTTTCTTTATTTTAAAAATCTATTTGCAATCTATTATCTTTTCTCCATTTGGCAAAGAAACATATTTTCATGTTTAATTTCTTTGCAAAGACTCAATATCTTTATTCATAGCACCAATATTGATTTGTGTTTGAACTAGAAATAACTTGCTATGAGGTTCAAGTACGTCAATGATTTCTACAACTGATAAAATAAATGTAATAAAATTTGTAATTTCAAAAAGATTTTCATCAACCATGCATGTTTGCAAATCTTTCTGAAATGTGATCACTCTTTTTTCCGGCATATTGCAATGCTATATGATTGTTTTTGCATAGGTGCATCATCATTATCATCTTGACCAATGTCTTGCACCTGGTCCACTTCTGAGCTATTAGGTTGAGATGGTAGAGATTCAACTTCTAGCTCTACGCAATCGCTAACACCAAATATGTTTTTGCTATCGTCTTTTTGTTCTAAATGCCCAATGAGGCAAATTTATTAAATGTCACATCTCCACTAATAATTAATGCTAGAATCTTTCGATCTATGCACAACAATATATAATCGTTCACTCCATCTATTCTACAACTATGCGCTTTTTTTACTTTGTCAATTTTTTTTCCCATTATAAGCAGGACAACCAAATGCGTTTACTTAACATAAGCAAATCCGATAGAAATTTCTTTAAATAAGCGGCAAGTAATAAATACATCGCACAAAATAAGCATGAAATATAATAAAAGACATAAGTGTATTTGTTCTATTAAAAAAAAGTGACAACAAAATTTTAGAGGTACAAAATTCTTTTACTGCTTTAGAAAACGATAAAGAACAGAAGGTTGCCAAACCAAAACAAGATCAAAATTTACTTGCCAAACCAAAACAAGATCAAAATTTACTTTATTAAGTATACATTAAATCTTTCTTTAGAAAAACTACAAAGACAAAAAGTCATAGTAAATAACAATCAAAAGTAGAAAGGACAGATCCTAAACCAAACAAATATAGAGAATGCAAACAACATAATAAACTTATTTTCACGGTCTGATGGAGCCAAATATTTACTATTTTTTGACTTTAGGGTATGATGGAATAAAACAAAATGACTCTTTAAACTGTTTACGTTTCTTTCACTTGTGAAGTAGCAGTTAGTCAATGCAATTTTCAACGCTCATCATGGGTCATCCGGAAACAGTTGATCTATGTTTTAAACATAGGGGTCAGACTTCATACATCCGACCCCCCTTACCCCGTAATAGGGAGAGCCTTTGAGGCAATAGGGTAATGTTATTGTTGTTAAACAACATAATAAACTTCAAAGAGAAGAAACGTTAATGAAACTAAGCATAAAAATTCAGATAAAAAGTGAAAACTCACAAAATAGATCATAAAAAAAGTATTAAAACATTGAAAAGATGTCTATTTATGATAACAACACTACAAACAAAAACAACGCAGACATCAATAACAAGAATAAAAGAAATAGGTGCAGATAACACTATCTCTTACATATCAAAATGACGATGGACATAATGAGTAAAAATTTATAGTTAAAATATTTTTCTATCGGTGGTAAAGATTTGTGATTGTTTTTTATTGAAAATCTTCATGCTATATTAAGAAATATAGATTTAGAGATTTTGGAATTGATTTTAGAAAGAAATAATATCCGTAAACTGATTGAGGAAATACAGGAGATATATGCGCAATCTGTTTTTTTGGTTTTCAAGCCTAAATTCGCGGAGTTTATTTATGTCCCACTTAGGTTGTGGAGCTTGATATAATATTTAATGTACTGTTAAATATTTATCAACTTCGCGGGTCAAGCTGAAGGCTATACTGATCATTCTCTATGTAAAAATTATTTATTTTATATATATATATTACATCCATGGAAGTTGTCCAAGTAATTAGGTGTGTTAACAATTTATTCTTCCCGTTTTTTTACTTCTTCTTCAAGATTTCTTCTTTTTCATTTGATTTCTGTAGAAATCCGGTGTAGATCCTAATAATTTTCCCCCTAATTTGTTATACTTCCTCCATTTCAAAAAGAACAGTCTAGTTTGACTTGGCACGATATAAGATAATAAAAAAGACTTTTCAATCATGTGATTCTAAATTTAAGTTATGTCAAATGTATCAAAATATCGTTTAATTATGTGACCTTAAACATGCTACATCAAAAGTTAAAACTAAAATTTTGCTAACAACAAAAAATGATCGCTCTTTCTAAAACAAATAAAAGGTTAAAGGTCGTTTGGTGGAGTGTATTAGCAAAATTAAAGCAGACATTAATTAGGTTTATTGATAGTATCTTATTTGATTCATTTTTTCATGTGATGTATGACTAACGCTATACATTTTGTTGTGGATTAAGATGTGTATTACCAGTACGATTAATTTCTAGGTATTGGTAATGTAAGAGGATTTTTAATGCATGTATTAACATGATTGAAGCCTCATGTGCCCCTCAATTTTTTTTCAACATATTTGTGGAGAGTATCTTTATAAATAAATAAAATTTTTGAAATAATAATGAAATGCATATGATTATTAATACAACAAACCAAACAATGCATTAAACATATCTCATTATAATTAATGTAAATATAACTAATACAAATATTACGAATATAAATATTTTTAATATATTCTATTTGACATTATTTTTATACGCTCTATCAAAAGACTCGTAAGAGTATATACTTGTTTTGGTAAATAGGTTAAATATATCTGTATATATATATTGTTAAAAATATAGATGCTTAATTAATTTTAAGAGTCTTTTATAAAAAAAGGAAAATATTTTTTTTTCTATAAGAGTTAGTGGATGTTAGTTTCTTTGATCCAATAAGTATCAGTATGAGCCATCTTCTTTAGTGTTAAAACTCTTTAAATACCCATTCATCCATTCTTCATTTCCTCAATTCAATACTTATTGATAAAAAGAGAGAGACTTGGTGGTCCAAAAATGGAGACCTACGGCTCCTCTTTCTCTACCGTCAAATCCTACCTCCGAGCACTTGCCGACACTCCAAACCGGCTAGCTCGCCGGGCTTGCTCTGTCTCGACTTCTTTCGAAGAAACAAGCCGAGTCAGAGCACGGTCTGGTGGAGATATGAAACGGAATCTCCGGTGGTACGACCTTGTCGGATTTGGCGTCGGCGGTATGGTTGGCGCCGGAGTATTTGTTACCTCCGGTCGTGCTAGCCGTATGTATTCTGGACCTGCTGTTGTTCTCTCTTACGCCATTGCTGGCTTCTGTGCTCTGCTTTCTGCTTTTTGTTACACTGAGTTCGCCGTCGATATGCCGGTTGCTGGCGGTGCTTTTAGCTATATCCGTGTCACTTTTGGTCCGTTTCTCGTAACTGAATTTGTTAAACAAACACACAAAACACGCAATGTTCTGTGCTTTCTAATTGATCAACGCCATTTCGTAGTGCAGGTGAATTTTTAGCGTTTTTGACCGGTGCGAATCTGATCATCGATTACGTATTATCAAATGCGGCGGTGGCGAGGAGTTTCACCGGTTATTTATGTACAGCGCTTGGTATATCCACCGAAAGCAAATTGAGAATCACCGTCAGTGGATTACCGAACGGTTTCAATGAGATTGATGTTGTTGCTGTTTTAGTAGTTTTAGCTCTCACCGTAATCATCTGCTACAGGTTCGTTCACATGAAAAATCTCAAATCAAATTCGATTTTGTTTTTTTCAAAATAAGTATGAATTCGCTACTATTCCTTTGCAGTACAAGAGAGAGTTCGATGTTGAATATGGTGTTAACGGTGCTACATCTAGTGTTCATTGTATTTGTGATAGTAATTGGATTTACAAAAGGGGAAACGAAGAATTTCAGAGAAGCAGGGGATGAGAATCATCCGAGTGGATTCTTCCCATTCGGTGCTTCAGGAGTGTTCAATGGAGCAGCTATGGTTTATCTTAGTTACATAGGGTACGACGCCGTTTCAACCATGGCTGAAGAAGTCAGAAACCCTGTTAAGGATATACCTGCTGGTGTCTCGGGCTCCGTTATACTCGTGACAGTTCTTTACTGCCTCATGGCAGCTTCAATGTCCATGCTTCTTCCTTACGATATGGTAAAATAAAAGTTTCAAATTACAGTTCTGCCCTTGCTATTATTTTAATTATTTCATTTCTCAAGTCCACTAAAATGACCTCAGTACTCCTTTGTTCATTTTTAATTGTTATTGTTTTAATTATTGAGAGTCAAATTAAATTAAATTTTTATTAACATTAATATGAAAAGGATCATAATTTATAATATTTTTTTATATTTTTTAACTATCTGAATTTTAGATTTTATATATTAAATTTATTTACTTTAAAATAAAATAATGACAAATAAAAATAAATAGAATTATCTATCACCTTTTGACTTTGCTGAGAAAAATAATAATTAAATTTCAACTACCTAAAATATGTCAAAGTGAGATTAACGTCGTGATCAAGGAATCTCACTCAATTAGGATCATATCATATCATAATGATGAATGTTGATATTATTTATTACTCAATATAAATGTATAATAATATCTGGTATACGAAAGGTTTATAATTGAATGTTTTTGATGAACAGATCGATCCAGATGCACCATTTTCGGGGGCATTTATGGGATCGGACGGCTGGAGATGGGTATCAAATGTGATAGGGGCTGGGGCTAGTTTCGGTATTTTAACGTCTTTGTTAGTAGCTATGTTGGGCCAAGCTCGATACATGTGCGTGATCGGACGGTCCAGCGTGGTCCCCTCTTGGTTTGCTAAGGTCCATCCTAAAACATCAACGCCTCTGAACGCTTCCGTTTTTCTCGGTACGTATCATTAAATTTCTCTTTCATCACTATCCATTCGTACTTTGTGTTTATAAATTATTTATAGTGATTGAGGATATTTTTGATAAAATCTCGACTCATAAAAAATATATTAAATATGAAGTATTGATATTTTGATGTGGTATTTTGTTGTGTTACGTATTTTTTTTTTTGAGATGCGTGTGTGATTTATTTATTTTTTCCTGTTATTGCGTGGATGTTGTTCTTTGTACCATTATTAGCTTTTGCCGTTGGAGATTAGGGGGTCCACTAAAAGAACCGTTTCGGTTAAGGCGATTGCTTTACATTTTAGGGAAAATTGCTCATAAGTTTATCATGGGACTCATCATATTCGGTTAACTATTTTCTGGGTTTCGTGGGACCTACAGTTTCATGTCAAGGTGATGAGTCACTCATTAATCACGCACAGAGTTGAGAAATTTTTAGTGAAAGGCTCTTTGACTGATCTTTTATACGCGGGGTCCTCCTCCTTAGGATAAACCTTGGCTCATATTCCAACGTTTGTCATTAATTTTGCTCCTTACTGTTTTTGCAATGGGGACGAGATATAAGTTATAATAATTTCAAAACAACGTATAGGATTATTCTCATGTCTAATTAGGAGAATAAGGTAATCTTAGACTATTTATCTTATTATTTTTGCTTTATTAATAAAAGATTGGCTTATTCTAAAATTGTATCCTCTTTTTTGGCTCTTGTCTTTAGTATATCGATATCGATTAATTCGTGATAATAATGCATTCTACGTTTACACCTTGTTATAAAAAATAATTAGGAAGGTTCTTGATTAAATTCTAGAGGTTCAGGAAAGATTTAACTGCAATTATTGGTCCAAACAATATATAACTAAATAAGGTTCCTTCCATCATTATCTAAAGGAATGTTCTCCACATACTTTGATACACTATTGAGACAGGTATGTGAGCTCAGCAAAGTATAGAACTTTTTTAAGCTGCCGTTGACCAATTCTTGAAATTTATTCTTTGTAAAGATTATGTGGGTGGACTTTTACTGTACTGGAATAAGAATTTAAGTAAACTGGGAATGTTAGATATAGACTTTGGAAAACAGAGTTGAAAAATGCTATATATAGAATTCTTTGTTCTTTCGTTGTATCAGGGGCAGAGCCATGTAGATCCTCAGAGTTGTTTATATATGGTTAAAATTATTTTTTATATATATATAACAGTTTTTAATCCATTTCAGCTTCTTTGTATGGTTACTTCTATGTATTTTGAACCTTCTAAGTGAAAATTTTGTCTCCGTTAACAAAGATTAGTACCCTTTTAAAGATTTGGTCATGTACTTTCCTGAGACCCAAAATATTGCCTCAAGTGTTTACAAGGCCGAAAAATTTGACTGAAATGACACATTCTTTACCAATTTCAGAATAAATTCTTGATAGGAATTTCTTCATATTGTGCTAATACAGGGATTTGTTTGACCTTTTCAGGAATTTGTACTGCAGCAATTGCTCTTTTCACTGATTTACAAATACTACTCAACCTTGCATCAATTGGTACACTGTTTGTATTTTACATGGTAGCAAATGCTGTTATCTACAAGCGTTACATCTCGGTTGGAGTAACAAACCCATGGCCTACACTATCATTCCTTTTTTGCTTCTCATTGACTTCCATTTTATTCACCCTGTTATGGCAATTTGCACCATCAGGCAAGCCAAAAGCCTTCATGCTTGGTGCCTGCACTGCTATCGCCATCGCTGTATTACAAATCTTCCATTATATGGTCCCACAAGCCCAAAAACCCGAGTTTTGGGGTGTCCCTTTAATGCCATGGATTCCTTCTATGTCCATCTTCCTCAACATATTCCTGTTAGGTTCACTTGATAGACCATCCTACGTCCGATTTGGGTTTTTCTCAGCTCTTGCTGTTTTAGTGTATGTTCTGTACAGTGTCCATGCTAGTTTTGATGCTGAGGAAGATGGGACACTTAGTCAAAAGACAATTGAACTTGTGAAGGAACCCATTGATGTCCAGGACCATACTCTTAAAGTGTAAAAATGTTCTCTTTTTAAGCTGACTTTCTTTAGTATGACTTCTGCCTTTTTGGTGGTGGAGGAGTAATTTATGGATACTTACTTAACATAGAAATGGGAGAGGAAATATAGGCTGCAAAATTTTTGCGGTGATCAATCTGTATAGTTTTACTACGATAATGTTATGATATGAGCTTAAATGAAGATTCCTACGACTTATCCTAACTTACATGGGATTGAGTCTTAGTTATTGTTGTTATTGTTGTTGCAAGTTGTATAGTTTATTGTTGTTGACTTGTGATCCTCTTGGTTAAGTCAACTATTGATGCCTCAAAATAGGAATAATCAGTTCATTAATCCAAGTTGGGTGATGTTAGTGAGTTGGCTACCATTTGAACCCAAATTCTCTTCATTGCACTTGATTACATATTCACAATTTGCCATTAGTTGAGTTTAAAATTTATGTTTTTTAATTCAAATATTATATCATTTTTTTATTAGTCGTTCTTTCTGTTCTCTTTTTTTTCATATCTAGTTTATTTGCTTATGCATTTTTGAGACGAAGATTCCTAGGACACAACTTTTCTACCTCTATGAGGCAGTGATAAAATTTACGTACATTTTACCCTCCCTAGATCCACTTGTGGGATTTCACTAGTATATTGTTGTTGTAGTTCAAATATGACGTCATGTATTCAAAATGAAAGGCCCCACTACCCTTCTAACTATTGGAGAAATTTT
This sequence comes from Solanum ossicruentum, assembly GCA_025774065.1. Taxonomy (NCBI): domain Eukaryota; kingdom Viridiplantae; phylum Streptophyta; class Magnoliopsida; order Solanales; family Solanaceae; genus Solanum; species Solanum ossicruentum. The sequence continues at coordinate 1,826,431 of JAOTQR010000007.1, read as the reverse complement.
AAAGTCCATTTTATTGCCGAATCTATCCTTGTTGAAAATGAAAAGGAAAACAAGATATATATCAGTTAAAGGTTCTTCCTTTTGGAGTATAAGGAGGAAAAAACCTTAGAAGGTGAGGATGGGAACAAAAGGAAAGGTGTATAGAGACTAATGAACCCCTTTTAGCTATTTTCCTTTAACCACCAAAAACATGTGATAAAATAATTAAGATTCTTTCGCTCTTAACGAACAGTTACAAGTTTGAATTTAAGTGAGACTCGTACATATAATTTAAAGTTTAGAAATTTTAATTATATATGGACATATTTTTACTAAATTTTTCAACACATAAAATTTGAATCTAAATTATTTAATTCTATCAAATTCGCACTTTTCATGCTAGATATGTTCATATTGAGAACACATCCACCTCCTTCTTTAATAATTTTATATAGAGTGAATCAAAATTAATCGAGCTAATAAATTCAAACTATGCCACCTTGATGAGAAGAAATAATCAAGAAAGACCATTTATTTGCACTTAAATGATTAAAACAAAAAGAAGGGCCACTTTTACTGAATACCTCGAGCAGAAGTTTCTTCTTGGGCCCTATAGTATAAATTTATAAAATAAGCAATCCAAAAAATAAGAATAAAAAAGGGTAATTAACACGTAAAGCTTCATACCACCATGTATATAACTTTCTTTAATATCCCCATGGCTGATATCCGGTCCTCCAAATTCGTTTTTGAATGAAGTCATATCCCCTCCATGTGAGAGGAGAAGAATTTCAATACATTTTTATTTTCTTAATTGAACAATCTCAAATGAAGCTCAACAATCCAGCAAGGATAACAAGGTCCAAAATGATTTGGCACTATTGAATATGGCTCATAGTGATGGTTGACAGTTAAAGAAATTCTCAAAGTTAAAGTACATATTATTTTTAGATGTAAATTGAGTTGCATTTATTTAGATATTAAATCATCTATTTACTTATATTGCATTGTTTATGTTACTGAGTTATTTTCTACATTAAGTCTATAATTAAAGCATTGTAACTTGAGTCTTCATGTTTTGATCATTTTATATACTCGTACATTTCACGTATTGATGTCCTTTTGACCTGTATAATTTTACGATTCAGAAACATGTGACAGAGTCCCTCAGTAGGCATATCATCAGACGATCTAGCACTTCTACTTAGCCAGTGGTAAGTCCTCTTTGTAGCCAGAGGCTCCTTGATGCTATCCCTTTTGATTTTAGTTATTTTCTTTTAGTTTGAGATAGTTGTGGCTTGTCTCGCGGTGCCCATTCTTTAGTCATGACTTGCAGAGTCTTCATAGACTGGTAGACATAATTGCAGTATCTCTTTCATATTATTAACTTCTTAATTGGTTGCTTATTATAATTTCAGACACTGATATAGTTGTTGTGTTTAATTCTAACATATTCTTATTGCTTAGGTCTTTAACTGAGTCAAGTAGTCAGACCATGTGGTTCACTTGTGGCCAGAAGTGGTTTCCAAGTGTCGATCATGTTCAAGATATAGACTTGGGACGTGATACACCACACCCCGTATAACTTTAAATCCACCCTGCTTTGCACAACTCTAAACCCGCCCTACTCCACCCCATTGCCATCCCTAAAAATTATCCCATAAATTTGAGCAATATGTTTTAATTAATCCTTTTATTTATTAAATCAAACTTAAACAAATAAAACATATATCTCCTACTAGTTACAAAGTCCCGTGCCATGCACAGGCCAATAGTTATTCATAAAGTTATTTTTAATGATATAATTAAATATAACTTAATCATTTTATTCGATGTAGAATAAATATCCAATAAATATTATTAATATTGATGAATTTTTAGTTTAATGGTTAAATAACTTTAAATTTTTACTCTAAAATACATTAAAATTGTTATCCTAATTTCATTGACAATGTCGTAAAATCACTAAGCAGCTGTTTTACATAGATTAAATTAAAAAAATCGCCAAAATATTTTTATGGGTCCTTCACTTGCGAAAAGTAGTTGTTAGGGGTAATATTGTAAAATCACTAAGCAACTGCTTTGAAAAAATTAAATTAAGAAATCTCCGAAATGTTTCTGTGGATTCCATTAATTTAAAATAACTAAACAGTTGAAGAAGGTAGGAAAATTATTTATGAGGGGCAATATTGTAAAATCACTAAGCAACTGTTTTAAATAAATTCAATTAAAAAAGCTCCGAATTATTTTTCTGGGCCCTTCAATTGTGAAAATTAGTTGTTAGGGGTAATATTGTAAAATCCCTAGGAAGTTGCTTTAAAAAGATTCAATTAAAAAATCCCCAAAATATTTTTATGTGTCCATATAATAAAGAAGAAGAAGCAGATAGCTGAAGTAGGCACGTCTACGAAGAGGTGACTGCTTCAGCACAAACTCTCTCTTATTAATAAGAGAAGATATTGTGAAAATTAGTTGTTAGGGGTAACATTATAAAATTTCTAGGCAGTTGTTTTAAAAAGATTAAATAAAAAAAAATTTAAAATATTTTTATGAATCCTATATAATAAAGAAGAAGAAACAGAGAGCTGAAGTAGGTACGTCACGGAGTGGTGCCTGCTTCAGCACACACTCTCTCTTATTAATAAGAGAATATGCAACTATGAGTACATTAAAGAATTCTTAAAAGAAGAAAATACTTATCAAGAATTTCTTAAAATTAATTTGCTCAATGATTTCTAATTAAGGTGTCATTTGGTCCTAAAAAGTTTTGGAAACAATTGAGAAATGGTGTTTGGTCATAAAATGTGGTAAAATTTTTTGAAAATTCTCAAATACTAGAAAAAATTAGTATTTGAGAACTTGGGAGAGTATTTAGGAAGTTTTAAATATTTAAAAGTTACTCCAAACTTATATATTTTATAAAAAAGACACTCATCATTTATTTATTCCAATTATTTAATATCTACCTTATTCGAAAAAGTTTGATTTATAATTTGAGTGACAAGATTGCAAAAAAAGAACAATTTATTTTTCATGAATTATAATTAATTCCAATCTAATCTGATAAATTTGAGTATGCAATTAACATATTATATAATCTTGCTCATATTGTTATTTTGTTGTTGTTAATTATTATCAATTATGCTATAAGATTATTTTTTCGCTCGAGATGTAAGAAGATGATCCTTATGTGGTCATAAGGATAATAGTTCTTCTTAGGTCAGGGGAGGTCGGACCGAGAGTTACCCGTGATTGATAATGACACAACTAGAAGAGGAGTAAGGGAGACAAAGTTAAGCGTTGGGTAGCACAACACATCTGTTTCGAGTACAGAGGGGAGGGGGGTTGCTAACCCGATTATCCAACCTAGCAGGACAGGAACAGGTGTCCATAGATTTGTAATGGAACATTCTCATTATATAATAATAATACAAACTTATGAGTAGTTTTAATAATTTTTAAAATTTACAGATATAAATCATATCTTTTAAAATAGTTAAATAATCTTCGAAAATTTTGAAAATAAACACATGCATAGTAAAACTTCATCAAAACTTGTCAAAAATATTTAAGATTTGACACCAAACACTAGCTAAGAATAGGGAAATCCTGTACATTTTCACTACTATCATCACATGATGATATATCTTTTTCTATCTAAAAAAACATATATCTTGGAATTCTATCAAAAGGCATATATGCCAATATAAGGAATTATAGTTTAGTTGATTTTTGTGTATCCAATTGGTTAGATTCCACTACTTGGAAAGTCAGAAATGATAAGAAAGTAAACTTTCCAATTGATTTTGACATCAAAGTTGGTTCATGCTATGATGCTTCCAATATTAATAGTCCACTTTTTATCCATATCTGAATATTTGGATGAACAAAGAGAATTTTTTTAAGTATAACTTTGACTCATGCAATAAAATTATGTGAAATATCTTTATCTATTTATGTATATATTCTTTGGTTAAAAAAAAAAGTTGAGAGGACAGAATTAATATGAAATGCCACACCCAAAACATGAGAAATATTGTGTTGAATATTAGGTAAAAATTTAATTAAATTGATCTTACTTTGTTGTTGATCTATGTTTTAAACATAGGGGTCAGACTCAGTACACCCGACCCCCTCTTACCCTACAATGGGCGGGAGTCTTTGAAGCAATGGGATAATGTTGTTGTTGTTGATCTTACATTTAAATAGTATGTAAAATTATATATGTAAAACTATTTATTAATTTCCCTTGTGGAAGTAAACATGTTACTTATATATAATAATTAATAGAAATCTCTAGGTTACAGTATTTTATTAAGAGTCTCATGTGACTTGAGTTTTATAACAAAGTATCTCTAGCATACTTATATAATCGATTATTATGTTTCATGTGAGAGGTCATTTATAAGGTAATTAATAAATCTAATTGTATTAAGTGAAAACATGAAATTAATAATAAAAAATAAGTGTAAATTTAAAAAGAACCTTTTTATATAGAAATATGAAAATTTAAGTGATAATTACAAGTCCGAATCATTCGATCATCTAATTTATAAAAATAAGTAGATATTCTTATATTAAAAATACATAGGGCCGGATCTTGCAGGGCGAAGGTGTTCATCCTACCGACAAAAAATTACACACATATAAGGTACTTTTAAAAATTTTTTTGATGTATATATAGAGTTTGATCCCCTGAACATAAGAGTATAGGTTGGTTTAATAATTTAGAAGGTTTAAAATCTTTGTTGAAGAAGGTATTAGGCCTAACTCACACCCCAAAAGCTAGCTCAAAGGGAGGAGAATTGCCTAAACCTTATAAGGAGACCACCCATCTCATTAACCACCAATGTAGGACTTTATGTCTCAACACCCCCCCACGCCCAGTGCTTAGCATTTGGTGCGTGGACAATTTTTTTCGGGGACGCAACATTGGGTGAGACGGACCCTGCTCTGATACCATGTTGAAGAAGATCTTAGGTCTAACTCACACCCCAAAAGCTAGCTCTAAGGGAGGAGGATTGGCTAAACCTTATAAGGAGACCACTCATCCCATTAACCACCAATATGGGACTTTGCGTCTCAACAATCTTCTTAAAGATTTCAAATTTAAATCTGACCCCTTGATGAAAATTCTAAATTTATCATAAAATATGTACATAATATACATATATACACTAATAAATATATATCCCAAAGTTTTAATGCGTCATTGGTGATGCTTCAATTGGGTCATAATATAAAGTAGAAATGCTTGATATCAACTGGCAAATTTGCAATTACAAAAGTATGCAAGATTTGCATGCACTTGTCCACTAATATATATATATAGATGGGTGGTGGAAAATATTCCATAAATTTCTATCTATCTTTGATGATGTTCTCATTATGCTTATGAGTTACTAGTTAATTGTAGAAGTTAATTACTTATATAGCCATCATGATCTTAATTAATTAATACCACTTTCATTACTTTATTTCTCCTTCTTTCTTTTTGTTAATCCAATCAAGGATTAGAGCCACACTTAATGAAGTTGCTACAATATGAGCACATGGATACCACATCATGTGCTTAAAAGGATTAAAAACTAAAAATTGTGGATACATAAATAAAATTATTTACCTAAAATCAAATTTCATTAGCTATTTCCTAAAAACATGTACTCCATCAATCTCGAATGAAGCAAAAGATTCACTATTTTTTGACATTGGGTATGATGGAAGAAAGTAAAATGGCTCTTTAAAATGTCTGCGCTTCTTTCAATTGTGAAGTAGCAGTTAGTCAATGCAACTTTCGACGCTCATCATGGGTCATCCGGAAACAGTCGATCTATGTTTTTAAACATAGGGGCCAGGTTGTGTACGTCCGACCCCCCCTTACCCCACAATGGGCGGGAGCCTTTGAGGCACTGGGGTAATGTTGTTGTTGTTGTTATTTCCTAAAAACATGGTCGAAGAGTAACCGATGGATCGTAAAAACTTAGGGTAATTGAGTGTCGAAGAGCTCTAGAACGTTCAGCGACTTGACTATAAGGAGAGGGACGTTGAGCAACTTGACTGTAAGGATCTATAAAATTTAAAATTTCGCGACATTAATTGTTTTTTTATAAATATTATTAAAAAAATAATCAACAGACGATACTTTCACGATTGACAATGTAGGGTAACTTGTGAATTTTTTTTTTCTTTTTTGTATAGGTTAATGTAGGATGTGGGAGACAATGACCAACTTTAGTGGTGTCAAGATCAATTACATGTAATTTGTCTCTATGAAACAACTTTATGTATATAGTGTATACTCTGACTTAAAGATTGGTGTGGCTGCTTATATATCCACCAAGAAATTAAAGAATTGTTGTTTGAGTAATATTTTAATGAGTGAAAAATCATAATCAAAGTTTTTCTATCACTTTCTTACTTATAATCCTAGTCAAAGATATGCTATAATGATACTTTTATGTGTATATTTTTGTGTGTATATTGGGACTATTTGTGATGAGAATTGGATGATAGTAATAGAAAATGGAGGGGCCAATTTTATCTACAATTGTCTTATAACTTTTTAATGGTCCCATGGCTTCTTTTTATTTTGTCCTTTTGAGCTAATGGTTTTTTTTTCTTTTTTGGGTTTTTTCTAATTATTAAATTTTCAAAGTCAATTGGTTGCTATTGGAAATAGAATCATAGTGGGATTTTTTCTTTTTTTTTTTGTTATAGAGAAAACAATGTTACACAACAAGAAAGATGGCTTATTGGTTCCTTTTTAGTTTGAACTACTTGTTGAAATGTAACTTTCATTTTATTAAAGTTTGCAAGTAGGGTACATATGGTTTAGACCTCAATAAATCAAGGGCAAATCTAGGTGGACCACAGGGGTTTCAAAATGGTCTTCATAAAAAAAAAAATATACTTTATCTTTAGGATTAAATTATTATTTTATTTTTTCGTAATCTTCTCTTGAATTCTCAAAAAAATAATCAGTACTACATTTTTGTAGGGATAAAAAATCCAGTATTATTTAGACTGTGCTATCGACGTTTCGGGAGAAATCAAAATAATAAAATACTCATGTTGAGATTTATATACATAGATATTAGGGTTTCTATGAAACCACCCACCCACCCACTCACCCCCACCCTACCCCAAAAAAACTAAAATTTTTATTTATTTAATTCATTTACAATAACAATAACGATATATCTAGTAGAATCTCACAAGTGTGATCTGGAGAAGGTAAAATATACACAGACTTTACTATGATCTTATAGAGATAGATAAATTATTTTAGAAAGATCCTATATTTATTTAATGAGCAAAATTACTTTTAATATATAGATTGATAAATGAATATAGTAAATATTCAATAAAAGAAATGAAGTACACAACTTTAACTTGACCACCATCATTGTGAAAGAGAAAGCTACCATATGTGGTAATAGCAAATGTGGCTTATTAAGATTTCCATGTTTATGTTTATGTGGATAGTCTTGGCTTATGAAAGCAACACTTGTGATGAATGTTGAATGTAACATATCATTTAATATATTGTGATATTGGGATAAAAAATGAAGTAAAGTACACCACATGTCACTATTAAGTGCATTTGTGGGATTATATTGACAAGACAAAACTTTTTGTATGTTATTCATATATTTCTTTTAATACTAGCAAAAGTTACTATGAAAAACATAAATTTTATTTTATTTTTAATTAAATTCTTTTGTTTGAATTTTGAAAATAAATTATATCTCGATACAAACAATAGATAACAACAATAATATCTCCAGTGGACTTTCACAAAGTAAGGTCTAAAAAGGGTAAGCGTAAGCAGATTTTGTCACTATCTTATAAAGATAGTAAAGAGATTATATCCTGATAAGGAAGTAAAATAGTCAAATTCATAAAAACAAAAATATTGGGGGGGTTTGGGGGAAGGGGTGGGGAGTGGAGGGTAGAAGTTAGACATAAATAATATCTTAGAATCATCGATGTGTATATATCTTAATCCTACCTTATAAGTTATAAAGATAAAGAAATTGTTTACGAAAGATCTTTAGTTCAAGTAAGACATGTCAAAATAGGTTTTAAAAGAAAATACCGATAGTGAATAAGTCATTTAAAAAATCATGAAAAAAGACAAATTATTTGAACAATATATATGTGGGCCGTTATTGGGCTAGTTGTCTCTCAAAGCTTCACCGAAAATTGGCCCAATCCAAGTCCAAAAAGGCCATGAAAAATGTTGCTCATGGGCTAAAGCCTGCTAACTTGACCCCAATGTAGATTTATGCTAATTTAAAAAATATACAATAAAGTAATTAGTTTATAAGAAATATAATTATATTTTTATTTATATAAAAAAGTTTAACATTGTAGAATGTATACACTAAGTAAAATATAGCATGTTAAAAGTAATAGAAAATATATATTAACTATATATATACACACACAAACATGAGTTATATACTGATTATACATTATGATACACTCAAAAAGCTGAATATAGTTTAACTATATATGAACTATACACTGAGTATACATAAAATATGCACTAACTATTCAATCGCAAACAACTCAGAATCTATATAAATAGTCCCAAATTTTAGAAATGAAATTCTCTCGATAGTTCATATCTTTTAATATATAATTCACTTTTAAATGATTTGTGTTTGTAGCACGTCAATTTTTTAAGAGAAAAACAAAGAAGAAGGGGAGGAGGAGGAAAGAGGAGGAGAAATCGGAGGAAGAGGCTGAAGGGAAGGAAGGAAGGAAGAATGAAGCAGGAAAAGAAATCACTAATGGTGAAAGGAGAAAAGAGAAGAATAAGGTTTTTGTCGATGTAAGTAATTTTAAAAACAAAATAACTTTCGTAAATGACAAACATATTAAAGTCTAATTATGCCCCATAACTATAGTTTGATAATTACATTTCGTAACTACAGTTATAGTGGCGTTTGTATAATTTGTGCAACACTTGTATACATCTATATAATTTGTTATGAAATTCGCAATTTTTGTATAATGTTTATATATTTTGTTATACAATCCACAACATTTATATATTTCGCTATACAATTTTTTTCACGCGCAACTTTTGTATAATCACGCATAGCGTTTGTATAAAATCGCGTGAATTATACAAAATTCAAACTGTAATTATAACTATATGTTTGCTGGGAGACATAACTAATTCAAATTATAATTCTATTAGCTAATCAACTAATATATGATCGACTGTGTGCATAATTTTTCCTTTTGAAAATTTGACTAAATTGCTAAACTTCTAACTTGGTTCTCATAAAATTAAGTTTGGTGGGCTAACTAACTTTGTATTTTTGATCCAAGAAATTGCTTTGTCAAAAACATATATATTTAGGTTTATGAGCAAGGCAAATGGCATGTGTGCCTGTGCAAAAGAGGTCAAGGCAGCTTGATTGGATATAGCATGAAAATGTACCAATTTGTCCTGATTTGTATAGCAAAATTCTATGAGAATTTTTTTTATATATTTGTAAAATCATTAAAGAGAGGTATCATGAATGAAATTAATAGATAAAGAATAAGAGACATGATGAGTTGAATGAAATAAATAAAGGATATACATAAAAAAAAAACATGATTTAATATTTTAAAATTATAATTATTTTTATTATGATTTATTTATTTATGATATATGAATTATATTATACCTATATGATTTTATTCTATTTTCAACCGTGTCAAATTATTGACAAATCATGTTGCATTATCACGACTAATAATCACTATAAAAAGGGAAGTCGAATTCACATTGCATAACTATTTAAGGACTTGTTAATACACCTCAGATTAATTTGTTTAAAATAAAGACTTTTATATCTTTTGAATTTATATTATAAATATATATAATATGTCAAAATATCATATAATCGTAAATTATTAACTTAAAAATTAAAATCAATTAATTATCAAAAAGAAAAAATTAAAACAAAACTAAGAGTCTCTTTTGAAACACGAACTCTGAGGTGCTTTAGTAAAGCCATGAAATGAAAGCCTTGCGAAGATGCCAGTTTTCCGGTCGATATAATGCTCGCCGGAGAAATTTCTCGGCCATCGCCGATGCTACACTTCAGAAGTCCGACGACGATGAAGAAGGCAGCGTTTGTATGGAAACCCAAGATTCAAATATTCTACCATATTTGCACCGGACAGTGCAAGAATGCGCGAAACGAAGGGCTGTCATGAATGGAAAAAAAGTGCATACCCAAATTATAAAATTTGGATACGAAGCTGATGCATTGACAGCAAACATGCTCATCAATATGTATTCAAAATGCGGCTTCGTTGATTGCGCTCTCAAGGTGTTCGACGAAATGCCTCAAAGAAACCTTGTTTCCTGGAACACCCTTATGGGTTCGTATACACAGAATGGAGATGGAGATGAAGCTCTCCGTCTTTTCGTTCGAATGCAAAGGGAAGGGAATCGGGTTAGTGGGTTCACTGTTTCAGGTGTTCTTTGTGCTTGTGCTGCTAAGTTTGCTGTTTTAGAAAGCAGACAATTGCATGCTTTTGCTATTAAGGTATCAATGGAATCTAATGTTTTTGTGTCAACTGCTTTGCTTGATGTTTATGCTAAATGTGGGTTGATGAAAGATGCTTTTCGGGTTTTTGATTCTATGAATGAGAGGAATGAGGTTACTTGGAGTTCAATGGTTGCTGGATATGTCCAAAATGAGTTATATGAGGAGGCTATAATGTTTTTTCATAGGCTACAAAAATCCGGGATAGAGCATAACCAGTTTACTCTTTCTTCGATTATATCTGCTTGTGCTGCGATGGCTGCTTTGTTAGAAGGGAATGAAGCGCATGCTATAGTATGGAAAACTGGTTTTGGTGCCAATGTTTATGTGGCTTCGTCTCTTGTAGACTTATATGCGAGATGTGGAAGTATTGACGAAGGCTATATTGTTTTTTCAAATGCTGAGGTGAAGAATGGTGTGATATGGAATTCAATGATTTCTGGCTTAGCTAGAAATGCGCGGCCTTTAGAGGCTGTGACGTTGTTTGAGAAAATGCAGTTAGCGGGATTTCACCCGAATGAGTTCACTTACGTCTCTGTGTTATCTGCTTGTAGTCATATGGGTCTTGTTGACAAGGGACGGATATATTTTGACAAGATGAAGAAAGAACATAACTTGTCTCCCAATGTATATCATTATTCATGCATGGTCGACATTCTTGGTAGAAAAGGTTTGGTTGAAGAAGCTAAGGATTTAATAGAAAATATGCCCTTTGCTGCAACTGCTTCCATGTGGGGTTCTGTCTTGGCCTCTTGCAGGGTCTATGGAAATGTTGAGGTGGCTGAAATTGCTGCTAAACATCTATTTGAACTTGAGCCTTATAATGCTGGGAATCACGTCTTGCTTTCAAACATATATGCTTCCAAGAGAAGGTGGGGTGACGTTGCATCAACAAGAAAGCTTCTTAAAGACAGTGAAGCAAAGAAAGAAAGAGGCAAGAGTTGGATACAGATAAAAGACAAGGTTCATACATTCATGGTGGGGGAGAGAAATCATCCAAGCATTAAGGAGGTTTATTCAAGCTTGGATGAATTGTTGGTAGTTATGGAGAAGTTAGGTTACAAAGGTGAAACAGAACACGACCTGCACGATGTGGAACTGAGCAGAAAACATGAGCTCCTGAGACATCATAGTGAGAAGCTTGCTTTTACATTTGGATTGATGTGTTTGCCCAAAAATGCTCCTATAAGAATTATGAAGAACCTCAGGATCTGTGGGGACTGTCATTCTTTCATGAAGTTTGCTTCAAAAGTAACACAGAGAAAAATCATCGTCAGAGATGTTAATCGTTTTCATCACTTTGATCATGGATCATGCTCATGTGGAGAATTTTGGTAAATAATGCAACTGCTTTGGATTTTAGATCCTTCCTCTGAACCAAGTGGTTTGATTCAGAAAGGTGGAAAAAGTAATTAAAATCTGGTTCTTGTCGACCTCGACATGTCTAAGAAGTCAGAGGCATTACATCACTGAGAAGTTTATTACCTGTTATCTCAAGATAATGGCTTTACAACAACAATCTGGCTAAAAAAACAGTTTTCCTCCGAGCATTTGATGTGATCACTATGTAAACAAGCTGGACTCGGGGCAGTGCCTTTCCCATAATATGATGAGCAAAGACCATCAGCGACATCTTCTAAGACCCACAGGTTAGATGCTTATGACATCCAGCCAGGGGTCAGAAAGCGCCTGCACCGTCATTCCTGTTGCCATTAATCACGTTAGATTCTCCACATTCCAAATTTAGCTACTTGTTTTACAGGGTCCGTGGTGGCAAGTTGGTGTCGCCAAAGGAAAGTTATCCAGGAATATCAAGAGGCGAATCACTGAGTCATCTCATTTACCTCCTGAAGTTTGGACATTTCATTTGCAGGGTGCTCTTCTATGATAAGCAAGTGAAGGAAATGATATGATAGTGCAGCTGGTAGCCACCTCTTCTGTTTCATTTTTCATTTTCTACTGCACCTTAAACCTGTAATATAATGTTGTTATTCCATTTCCCCTTTGTACCTCTAACCATCCATATTCACTTCACATGGCGACTGAAACAAAACTATCAAAAAATTCAATGAAAGACAAGGTAAGCATGATGTTTAAATATAACCAACAATGAAGTTACTTCAAACGTCAAATATGTTTCAATTATAGACTTAAAAAATCATTCAACTATTAAACTAATAGGGAGAAGATACACAACCACAATACCCAATGACAACATAACTCCTACCTTACCTTCCATTGAGAGGGTATAGTGCGTGAGACCCATCTTGGTAGTAGGTAGAGAGATTATTTTCTGATAGACCTTTGACTCAAAGAAAAGCATATCAAAGTAGATACTATAGAAAGTATGAACAAGTCAAAACATAACTGTGTGATACAAGAGACGGTAGAAGGATTATGCAAGTTCGAGATCTTATGAGGACTTATGACAAACAACAACAACAACAATAACATATCCAGCGATATCCCACAAGTGGGGTCTGGGGAGGGCATATTGTACGTCGATCTTACCGTTACCTCATAGAAGTAGAGAGGTTTTTTCCTAAACCCTCAGCTCAAAACCCATAAGCAGAAAGACTAGATATGACAAAATGTAATGTAATGTAAGAAAACAACAGGTGCGACTAATAATGAATAACACCTGACAGTCAGTAACTATGATAAAACTAACACAAGTACATCAGATAATAAAAAGAAAAAGGAATAATAATAGTAAAAATAATACAAATGCTAATAATAATAAGAAGAAGACGAAGGAGAAGAATAGGAAGAAGAAGAATAAGAACTTACCCTGCTACTCTAATTCGCGACCTCCACTCCTTTCTATCTAAGGTCATGTCCTCAGTGAGGTCGAGTTCTGCCATGTCCTGTCTGATCACCTCCCCCAGTACTTCTTCGATCTACCTCTACCCCTCCGAGAAGCTCGCACAACCAACATCTCGCACCTCCTAACATGATCATCGATACTCCTTCGCTGCACATGTCCGAACCATCGTAGCCTCGCTTCCCTCATCTTTTCGCCCACCGGGGCCACCTCTAGTGTCTCCCGAATTGCCTCATTCCTAACCTTGTCATTTCTGGTGTGACCGCACAGCCATCTCAGCATCCTGATCTCTGCGACATGCATCTTCTAAACATGAATATTTTTAATCGGCCAGCACTCCACCCCATACAGCAACGCTGGTCTAACCATCACTCTGAGGACTTATGATGACAATGTAATCAGATATGTCAAGCGTCGTCCTATATAAAAGATACTAAAATTCATATTGTTCTCATTCTATTTAGGTATTGTTTCTTCTTGCACGTTTTTGGATGTTCGTGTGGCATTATCCTCGAGAGGAAGTACATGTTTACGTGGTTAAATATATAGAGTTTGAGTGTTTGGTTTATGCTAAACAAAAAATTGATGTAAGGCTTAGCAAGCTGGTTTACTCTTGGAATGCTATGATTTCTTTTCTAGAATAGAGAAGTAGACATCAACAATGTATGACAAGATGAGGGAAAATGAATTGCTAAGATTTGAAACAAAGATTGAGTAGGAATAATGACAAATCCAGGATTTTGACGGATGAAATAAGTAGATTTTTTATTTTCACAAATACTGGAAGTGAGTAACACCTTTTGGGAACACAAACACATCACTAGGATTCAAGATTCTGTAGAAAAGGAGATTATTAAATAAATTTACGACATCAGAGACAAAAAAATTCTATATACACAATGCACTCCAAGATAGTTATCAGTTGAGTAGCTCAGAGGTCCGTATGAAGTGGAGCAAGACATTGAGGTTCAAAGATAACCAAGAAAATTACCAAAAGTGTCAAGTGCAGACATTATTGCTGCCTAATTATCTATTGCACTTTCAAGAAGAATATTAATGGTAAGAAAAAAAAAGTGTTGATTATCACAGAATAACCAAATCAGAAGAAGACAGAGACATACGCCAATCGGATTAGAAGATAGGGAGATACACAAGAAATATATTATACAATCGGATTAGAAGATAGGGAGATACACAAAAAATATATTATACAAGTATTAAGTAAGAAGCGATCAGAAACGTGCTTAAAAGTAATCTAAATAAGAAAAATATAGATATATACACATCACATTAAAGCTAATAAAACTTAAGATGTCTTCATAGGTTTGAGTAAATAAGAGATAATATGACTATCACCAAACAACTTTAAAAGAACACAATATTATTATATGAAATCAATTATTTAAAATTAAACTATAATTGTTGTGTTATATATTAACAAATTTTCTAATATTTGCACAGTAATTTCTTAAAATATTTCCATTTTGGTTTGTATAGATATTATAATATAATTGTTGGAGTAGAGAACTGAACTCAATGATGTTCTTGAGTTTTTAACTCTTTCCTGGCAAGAAATCTAATAACATATTATACTCTTATACATCTATTCAACTAAATTATTCAATTAACATGTTATTCATGATTTGACGTAACTAAGAGCCAAAAATATTCATTCATTCTCCGTACAATGTATTTGATCTTTTAATTATTTATTAAAATTTCAATTTATATTTGGATACAAGAAATAATTATGTAGATGTGTTTGATCGAAAGGTAAAAGTAACACTTTGAATACAAACACTTTTTGTCAAAACTTTAAAATCGAACACTAGATAACAATTAATAGACCCAAATAATATTTCCATTTAAAATAATAATCGAACTACTTAAAAAATTTAAAGATAACATTCTTCAATTGATGTCTTACGATAACAAAATAGAGCAACTGTAAAGCAGCCAATTAATCAGCAAAATAAAATATTATTTACAAATCTATATTTGGTGAGTCTTAATTATCTCTTACAATTATTCAATTATATTTTATAAACACTAGGTATATGTGGGGTAAATCTAGTAATAAGTAAAAAACCTAAATGTCAAATATCAATATATATAACTTTTTGGCTAAGAATGAAAAATCTTTCTTTCAATCTCTCTCTATATATATCATTTTACTGTAGCCGACAGAGTTTTCTCAGCCCATTTTACCCAGTAATACTGAAACCCTAATTTCCTTCTGTAATAATTTTTCCATTGAAAGCATAGGTTTTCTCAGTTGCCGCACTCGAGTCCTCCGCCGATCCAAATCTCCAAGTAATTTTCTTGCTTTCTGCTAATTTCACTTCCATTACAACTTTGAATGTTGTTATTAACATGAATTTGTTGTAGTTACATGATTTATATGTTTGTTTGTTGGAAATTGGTTGTGTTATGTGTTGAGGATATTCTGGGTGAGAAATGTATATTATAATTAACCGAACACATTTAGAAGTTAGGTATATTTGTGTTTTTTTACGAGTTGATTCACTCAACTAGTATTAATTATCTCAAAAGTTATTTGTTTTGGTTGAAAAAAATTGGAATTAAGAAAATAAGTGACAGTTTAGTGAAAATCAACCTGTTTTTTTAGCTAGTGGTTTGATTTGGTAGTATTTGATGTTTTGTCAGTAAGTTTTTGATAAATCATGATTGTAGTACTTTACAATACAGAAGTTTAGAGCAGTTAAAACATATGGTTGTGTTATATCTGCAGTCTGGATCCAGTACACATTTGTATAGAAGATAAGATAAAGTATGTAGTTTGGTGTTGATTCACTGGGTATTGTTTATTATCGATATGATTTGTTTGAACTTGAAAATTTGAGGTAGATCTGTTATGTAGGATTGTAGTGTTTCATGTTGTTTGGATGAGGAAATAAGATGTTGTTTCCTGTAATTGGAGTGTCATCTGAATCTCTTTAACTGGAGTATGTCATCATAAAACTATATCAGGAATTCCTCGAGTTTAACAAGAATTGGATAAACCCTGTGATGTCGTGAGTTGTATATCTAGTCTTATTATTTTTCTTTTATAGTTTTGAATTGGTTTATTTGAGTGAATGATTGGCCTTGATTGTTTCATGATATGATAAGTTTTGCTATATATGCTTCTCATGATAGAGATTTGATTGATTTATATGCTTTAAAAGTCAATTTAAGAAGCAGAGGGTGCGGTTGCATTGCTAGAGAGATAAGACTATGTATGTAGTGTGAGAGTTGCACGTCGGATTAGGATACTAATACAGGGGTTTAGTCTTTGACTTGTATGCCTACCTTGTTTAAGGTGTAGGCATTTGTTCTTTCTAGATAGATAGCTGAGTGTGGCTATAAGATGGTGTTGTACAGATATACTGTTGATTGATAATTATTTTTAGTTACCAAAAACAGGTCAATAATTTACAAGTAGTTATTGGAGGGTGCGGTGTATTGGGTCCTCACACCGTACTTATCAAAATATAAGGACAAACCCAGAAGGAAGTATAAAGGGAAAACTTCCGAACGAAAATCTTCTGTAGACACATGCTGGACATGTGGTAAGAAAGGACATAAGTCTAACCAATGCCCTAGAAACTGTAAAAAGAAAAAGAAGGTGAACTTGCTTGAGGTCGACGAAGAAACCAAACAGAAACTCTTCTCTATTATTGAAGAAGAAGAATCTGAGTCAGAATTGGGATCTGATTACACCCTTAGCGATGAAGAGTCTGATGAAGATTTCATCAATGTTGCTCAGGTTTCTGAATCAGACAATAGTTCAAAATGTAACTGTAGCGGGGCGTTTTGCTTCTGTGAGAGTAAATCCATCAATTTCATGTCAAAAAGCTTGATTGTAAACCTGTTCGACACCATCGAGCATATCATAGATAACGATGCCAAAAAGGCTTACCTCCTTGAACTCCAGAAAATGGTTACCCATCAAAAGGAGCCTAAGCCCCAGGATACTCCTTTTAGCATGAAACAAATTATGCAAAGATTTGACTCCAACAAGGATGAGCTGAGTGTTATCAAAAGCACGGAAAAGCGCGCCTCGAAGCGAAGCGAGGACCTTGCATTTTTTAGATCTGAGGCATGAGGAGTTCGAAAAAGTTCGCGCATCACCCTTCGAAGCGCTGAAGCGAGAAGCACTGAAGCGACACTTTTTTAGTTTAGGGTTTGTTTTAATTGTTTCTTTTAATGTTTAACACTTTTGAAATTAATTTGCCCTATTATCGCAACTAAGAGCTTCTGCTTCTGCTTCGCAACATCTCGTCTTTTCTTCTTTGCGGCTTTCTCCTTCCACTTCGCAACATCTCGTCTGCGTCTGCAAGGTTCTTCCGTTTCTTCTTCTTCTTCTTCTTCTTTCACGCTTGAAGCGAGACCTCATCGCTCCTTTCCGCTTCTCGCTTCTCAAAACACAGGATGAGCCCTCTATTGCAGACCTTTGCAAAGAAATCCTTCTCCTCAAGGAGGAGATGAACCAAGTTAAACTCAGCTCCATAAGATAGGAATGGACACTCTTAAAGAACTGATTTTAAGGAAAGTCCAGGGCAATGAGACCTCTACCTCTCACGAGTTCGGAATTGAGGCTGCAAAGAATGACCGTTCTACCCCTCCTTCTCCTAGTTATGAATCTGAAGACAGAGTAAAATTACTCACCAAGATACGACCTTAGAGTTACCACATTTTAGTTAAAATACTGATCAATAATTTAGTCCTTAACATAATTGCTTTATTAGACTCGGGAGCAGATCGTAAATGCCATCGTTGAAGGATTGATCGCTACCAAGTATCTTACTAAAGGTACTACCAGATTGTACAGCGCTACTGGAGAGCAACTTCAAATTAGTTATATTCTTCAACATCCGCATGTGTGCAATAACGATATTTGCTTAAAAATCATCATTTTTTTAATTCTATAAATTTGGAGAAGAGCTGTGATAAGCTATACTCATCAGGCTAATTTAACCCGTCACCCTATATGATAGTTAAGAACCAGAAGACATTTATACATGCTAAGAGAGGAAGCTGTTACTCTTAAATTATGGAACTCTTTTGTACTTATGTTAGATTTATAGTTTTAGGAGAAGTGCTTGAAGCCATCTCTTGCAGAAGGATTACTCCATTCCATTGGTTGAGATTAGAGAAGCAGTTCTACCAATGAAATCTAAATAGTAGTAGTAGCAGTAGTTTTTATGATTGTTGGCTAATTTGTATTTTCTTTCAGTCCAAACCTCTTGGGAAAGCTCGTGCATGTTGTCCATGTTTGTGGAACCCTACACGATGGGATTCATGGAAGGCCACACCTCCCGCCTACCCATAAACTTCTGTTTAGTTGGCCATGTAATTACTTAGTACATAGCTAATTAGGTATAATTTTTAGGGATAATTACACTCCAATTAATAGTTATGTCGCTTAATACCTGTCATCTGACAGGTTTCTCACGGAACCAATCGAAGTGCACGCAAAATAAGTCAAATATCAAGGATTACCCCCCCCGCGCCCCCCCCCCGCCCACCACAGGAGGCCGGCCACACCGCAGATGAAGGAGCAGACAGCGGCACATCGGCGATC
>JAOTQR010000007.1:1758554-1800916 GCA_025774065.1 Solanum ossicruentum | reverse complement strand
GTTCATGGATGATAACTTTATGAAAATTTCTTTTCTGTTTTCCACGACAAGGCAATACAACTGTCCAATCTTCAGCTAGGTTAGGCTTGTCAAGAACTGGTGTCTTTGTTGATGAAGCCATTCCTCATTATCATAGCTCTTCTCCAAATTTATAGAATAAAATAAAATGATGATTTGTTCTCTCTTTCAAAATGATATAGGAAGGATGTTTCCGAAGTACTTACATAACAAAGTGTGCTGACTAGCCTGTGACACATAATGCAGTTTTTACGAGTTGCATTTACTCTTTGGTGTGTGAACTTTCTCGAGATGTGGAACTTTAGATATCGATTCTTGAAGACAATTTGCATTAAGATCTTTAGTGAATGTTATTGCAGTAATCCTTCATTCTTGATTTGTAAGTGTTATGATATGCTACCAAAAGTTAAGACGTTATGTGTATCCAATATGCCACAACAGTTAAGACATGGTGTGGTAGGATATAGTAATAGTAAATGCTAAAACTGTAATATATGTTCTCTTTATGCTTTATATTTCTGGTTATGTTCATTATGTGTACACATTTTTCATATTGTCATGACCTTGAAAAGATCATCACGGCTTTCTCTAGAATCAGTATTCATTTTCTCCTAACAGCTCATAAGACAGTCATAGGACACTGACATTCTTAATTCATTATGAAAGAATTCTTCAAATGTCCTGAAAACCTAAAACATTAGAAGCACTTTCTATATACATATTGATTAGTAGTTTGTATCCTTTTTGTGTGTCCCCTGAAAGCTTCAGATTAAAGAGCCACTAATCAAGTAACGTGATTTTTGATTGGGTAACTGCCCTTTGGAAATGTCAAGTTAGAATTCTAATATTCACACTCATAATAATATGTTTTCCTTTTAGGTCCTTGACTAACGACATATTTCAAACATACTCGGTCTATGTCATTCTCAAGTAGCTATAGAGGAATGGCTTCACCAGCAAAGACACCAGCTCTTGACAAGCCTATAGCTGAAGATTGGACTGTTGTATTGCCTCGTCGTGCAAAACAGAAAAGAAATTTTCATAAAACTATCGTCCAGGAACGACAAAAGCCAGAACAACTGTGGACTCCATCAGATTGTGAGACCAATCCTGAGAGAGAATCTAAATTAATACAGAAGATTCAAACCTGCATTAGGAAACTCGAGAGCTCTTCCTTGTGGTTGACATTTTCAGATCAGTTACAAACCCCTGAAATGTTTAATCGGTTTCTAAAAGCTGTGGGCTCTGAAGGAAAGATGCAGATGGTAATATATGGAATTGGTAGCATAGAATCATATAAGCCTCCTAGATTACAGCTTAGTCTTGCAATCTTAATGAAAAGGACGTTTAGTTGGATCGGAGAGGTAGAGGTATTTGATCCAGTGCTCTCTCTGGCAGAATCTAGGGTACTGACAACTCTCGGCTGTTCTGTCCTAACAGTCAATGAACAGGGTCGACGGAAAGCTTTAAGACCTACAATTTTCTTCATGCCCCATTGTGAAGCTGAACTGTATGAAAATCTTCTAGAGGCAAATTGGAGGTCTGATCTATTGAATAATATTACACTGTTTGGAAACAGTTTTGAGGCATATGCGCAACATGTGTCAGTGTGCAAAAACCTTAAGCTTGCTGATTCTAGGAAGCATATCCGAGCAGTCAGGCAGTTCGTAAAAGAGCATGCCATTATTGATTCTTTTTCAGATGATCTATTTCGAGCCTTCCATGGTACCAGTTGGCATTTTTTCAACATCGACCCTCATTCAGATTTACGAGATGCTAAACCATGAACTCTTGTTTTCTGGACTGTACTCTTCATTGGAACTTGAATATCAAAATTTTATTATGATTGAAGAAATTTCTCTTCTTTACCTTTTCTGTTTTGTTGAATGAAAGCCTGTGGTCGAGCTCTCAGCCTTTCTATTGGTAACCTCCAGAGTTGGCTGAGACGCTGCCTCACTGATGCATGCCTGTTTTTTTATTTGCATGCCTTTGACATGCCTCTTTTATCCTGCATGACCCTTGACATTTCCAAATTGAGATATATCATGATTTCGTAAAAAGTCGGGAGTAAAGCATCATATCTGCTTTATAATCTACTAACTGATTGTTTTATGATGTTTCAAAAGCAATGCTTGAATCTCTGACATCGAGGTGGGAGAGCTGATGCTTTGTGTTGTCTGACTTCAGGCTTCCTTATGACTCTCTGAATAAGAGGTGAGTGATGATACATAATACCGCTTTTGGATCAAATGTTGTAAATTACTTGAGCCACCGGTCTATTGGAAATATCTCTAGTTCCCTAACTCCACTTGTGAAATTACGTGTTTATGTTGTTATTTTTATTGCGTAAATGCTGTCATGATACATTGAATGGTAACAGCTTTTTGAAAAATAAATTCTATAGTTGCTGTAGTCAACAGAAATGTCTTTGATCAACTGTAGGTGGGATTTGATTATTTCAAATCCATTTGAATTGTAATTTGAACTTCTATTGTATCTGGAGTACGAGCACAAAATCCCCCCAACTCCATTTTCACTTCGGCAGAAGAAGAAGGAGGTGTTTGTTCCTGGAATCACCAGCCGTGGTATGACAAATCTCTTTCCTTGTCAATGACACGCAAAGCCCATTTTCTCTCTCTCTCTCTCTCTCTCTCTCTCTTTTCCCCATTTTTCGAGTTTGATCTAGTGCATAATTGTTACGATTGATGCTTGAAATTAAGATACATTTGTAAAAAAATACACATGGGTCTTTTTTATATTTTGATTTGTTGCATTTGTTCTATACAATTTCGGATTTGTATTGGGTTTTCACTGAATTGATTGTTTTTAGGTCATATGAGGAGTACGGTCCTATGAATAATATATCCAGTTTCTCTTAAGGGGTGTCAGAGATTTGGTTGATAGTAGATGAGGGGTTGGATTAGATTAAGGAATTCTTGAGCTCTGATGGAAAGATTGTGTGATTGGATAGAGAAAGTGATGAACTTTTATGGGTTTTACTTTTTAGGATGAAGGATTGAGTTTTGAGGTTTTGAAAGTGAAATGGTTGAGCTTATACGTGTTTATTCATTTTCTATGTATGTTTTATGTCATATGAGGAATTGGATTCCATGAATCTAAATGCCTACTTCAGCAGAAAACGCTTCTAGCCATCCCTCCACTACCGTTGGTGATGGCATAAACGGTGGCCTTGTTATTTCAACCACCGACACCATACGTTTGTTTCTCGCCAGATCTTCCGCTGGAACTGAACTCTCCGATGATCTGAGGGAACTCGCGTCCTCCCTCTTCGATCATACCACGGTACCATACAAACATCTGAGGTCGATTTGGATTGGGTCTAACCCATCAGCACGACCTGATCTAATGGGCTTGTTATCCGGATCCAATTTCATCTTCTGCAGTCCAATACCTAGAGAAAAAAGTGAGGAACTCAAAGCTCGATTGAGGAAATTAGAAGAAGCTTTGGAGAGGAAGGCGTATGATGAATTGGTGAAGGATATTACTCCTAGGAAACCTGTGGATGAACCTTTTTCCTCTTATAAAGATCAAATGGGCTTTGGTGAGTCTCTCTCTTTTGCACATAATGATGATCTTTGGCATTGTTGAAGTTCTATTTCCTAGTTCTAATTTTAATTTCAAAGTATTGGAATGAAATCAGTCTGAATAGAGCAGTACGAAGACATAGGATTCATATAGAAAATCCAATTAGTATGAATTGAGGGGACAGTTTGTTGATATTGATTACTTTGATTGCAATCAGCTATTGGATGAGAATTGAAATTTTATTTAAGTTGAAGTGAGTTCAAACATGAAGAAAAAGCTTCTTTTTTTTTTTTGGAAAAAATTAAACTTTCTTAGTCTAGTGAGGTATACAACAACATACCACTTGTAGTCGCACAAGTGGGGTTTGGCGAGGAGTACTGTGCACCACAACATTACTCCTACCTCCTAATTATTGAACAATCATTAGAAGCATTTTATGTAATTTTATGCATTTGACCTGTACACATCGAATAAAGTACATGCAGTCTAACATAATCGCTTTGTTTCTCGACTTTTAACTGTGATTTCACTTTTTGTTTTTCATTAAGAAAAACCAAGTATATAACTGTAGCACGAAGTGTGCTCAATAACATTAAACAGGTCACCTTCAGGTTTCAGGGGAACTTTGATTTTCCAGATTAGTTTCCAAGGGCAAATTCTAGTGGAAGAGAAGCTGATGTTGTTTTCCTGTAGCCTGTTTTTATCTAGAACATGGTATTTTTGCTTTTGCCTGTTGCTTCTGCTTTTCTGTTTCTATGCTTGCGCGTTTTTGTTGTGGGAGCTAGTGCTTTTTCTGTTCCTCATCCTTGCTACTTTATTGATTCGTGCTGCAATTCTTGGAAGAAGTTCTAGTACTGACTATTGTATCTAAGTTAATTAAACATAAAACCATACCCATTAAGCTGCCTTCATATGAAAGACATCATATCACTTGATTTGCTAATATCAACTGCCAGGTTGATACAGCTGTTGCTTCCTGATTTGACCATGTGAGTGTGAGGGTTTTTAATGGTCTAGGTATGGCTAACTTGTATAGTCTCTCTGGTCTACACCAAACTTTTGTCATTTTTGTTCCTCTTTTGCTTGTCGAAGGTCAAGTTCGCTGTTAGGATGCTAAGTAGCTCCTTTTTTTTTTTTTAAAAAAAAGATTCTTTATGAGTTGCAGTTTAATTCTAAGTAGTTCTGGTCCTTTGGCGCAGGTTTACATGTTGCTTTAACTATGTTCACTGGCTATCTGATGGGATATTATGCGTTCAGGGCCTTATTTAGTCACAGCCCAGCGATGGTAAGTTCTTAAATTCGATATAGCCTCTATACATGGAGCAACAACTACTATATAACCGACCTCTTCTCCCGACCCTTTGTCTACTGTCTCTACTTTCTCTTGTTCACTACTCTGTGTTGAAGTTTTCATTGCTCTTCTTCAGAGCGCTGCTGGAGGCATTCGTGGAATTGGTCATTGGCATGCTTGTCGAGACACTTCTCTTTATTATCAGAACTTCGAGACTAGATAAAAAACTGGCTAGAAAAGCCACTACATTCACAACATCGCAGAAGAAGAATCTGTAGGCTTCATCACAAGAAGTTGATTCTATGTTATTATTGAGCATCTTATTTTTCCTCCTGTGAATTTTTATGCTGTAAAAATTTATTTGATTTGTGTAGCTCGATATAGGTTTCTTATACCCACAAAGATGTTTGCTTGTTATTCTCTAGAATATTAAAACATAGGTGTTTACTTTTACTTGTCCAATTTAGAAAATTAAGAGATAATTGATCATTTAATTTCTAATCTAGTCTTATTATTGACTATGGTCATATTTCAAAATATTAAGTTCCTCTCTTTGTTCCATTTTAACTTATTCTGTGAGGCAATATGCATATACATAAAAAAAAATATTCAAATATAAATTTCAAATCATACTTCTCATTATTGTTTTTTATGAATTGATAAATATATAGTGTAATTTACAATAAATGAAAGGATGACATAGTAAAATTCAATAAGTGAGATTTGATTGTAAATTAAAGGATGACATAGTAAAATTCAATAAGTGAGATTTGAAAAGGATAAAATATATGTAGATTTTATCACTATTTCATAGAGGTAGAGAGAAAGATCCTCATTCAAAAATATTATCCCCAAAAGCAGAAAATACTAAATATGAAATCAAACGACTAGAATGGAAAGTAAATAATAATTTGTAAGAGGATAAAAATACAAAATGAATGACGGACATTATCAACACAATATATAATGAAACAACTACCTATATTAATCTACTATATCACAGGGTCGGACATTATTCTATCCCTATTAGCCTTTTAACATTCTATCTTAATATGCATCCTCTACTCCTTTTTATCTGAAGTCATGTCCTCGTGGATATAAAGTTGCGTCATATCCTGTTTAATCACCTTCTCCAATACTTTTTTGGTCTATCTCTACTTCTCGGCATAACCCCTAAATCCAACCTCTCGCACCCTCAATAAATGAAAGAAGTTTTAGAAATTCATCTTGAATTTTGAACAATTCAATCATTTCGAACATTAAAAAACGATTCAAAAATTAAATTAATTTGGGACAAACAAAATATTATGTTAGAGATGGTCAGGTAAAAACAGAGGGAGTATCACTGAGGCATCTGATATATGTGTGTGTGTGTGTTTTTATAATTTCACTGTAGTTGACATGAATCTTTTAAATAAATATTGACATTATAAAGAGGTTGAACTATAAAAGGTCTTGTTTAATTATAGGGGCCCAAAACAATTGGGCCAAAAATGAAGAAAGTTTTCTCAGCCCATTTTTCTCAGTGATAGTAAAACCCTAATTTCCTTCTCTTATATTTTTTCCATTGAAAGCATACGTTTTCTCAGTTGCCGCACTCGAGTCCTCCGCCGCTCCAAATCTCCAAGTAATTTTCTTGCTTTCTGCTAATTTCACTTCCATTAAAACCTTGAATGTTGTTATTGATATGAATTTGTTGTATTTACATGATTTATATGTTTGTTTCTGGATTACATTTGTTGGAAATTGGTTGTGTTATGTGTTGAGAATATTCTGTGTGAGAAATGTATATTATAATTAACCGAATACATTTAGAAGTTTGGTATATTTGTGTTATTTTACGAGTTGATTCACTCAACTAGTATTAATTATCTCAAAATTTATTTATTTTTTGTTGAAAAAAATTGGAATTAAGAAAATAAGTAACAGTTTAGTGAAAATCAACCTGTTTTTTTAGCTAGTGGTTTGATTTGGTAGTGTTGATGTTTTGTTACTAAATTTTTGATAAATCATGATAATACAGAAGTTTAGAGCAGTTAGAACATATGGTTTGTGTTATATCTACAGTCTGGATCCATTACACCTTTGTATAGAAGATAAGATATGTGGTTTGGTGTTGATTCACGGGTTATTGTTTATATATGATTTGTTTGAACTTGATAATTTGAGGTAGATCTGTTATGCAGGAAGTTGTGTCCTGTAATTGGAATTGGCATCTAAAACTCTTAATTGGGGTATATCATCATGAACATTATATCAGGAATTCATTGAGTTTAATAAGAATTTGGATAAACCCCGTGATTTCTTGAGTTGTATATTTATTCGTTTTATATTTCTTTTATAGTTTTGAATTGGTCTATTTGAGTGAATGATTTGCCTTGATTGTTCCATGATATGATAATTTTTGCTATATATGCTTCTCATGATAGAGATTTGACTGATCGATATGCTTTAAAAGTCAATTTAAGAAGCAGAGGGTGTGATCGCATTGCTGGAGAGATAGACTACGTATATAGTGTGAGAGTTGCACGCAGGATGAGGATATTAAGGGGTTTAGATTTTGACTTGTATACCTATCTTGTTTAAGGTGTGGGCATTTGTTCTTTCTAGGTAGCTAGCTGTGTGATGCTATGCGATGGTTTTGTACAGATATACTGGGCGTTGATGATTATTGTTAGTTACCATAAAAGGGTCAATAATTTATAAGTAGTAATTGGAGGGTGAGGTGTAGTGGGCCCTCACACCGTACTTACCAAAATAAGTAGTATTTGGAGTGATTCCAAGCCCTAATGGGGAGTGCATTGTTATAGTGGCTTCATTTAACTGATCTTAACTTTGTAATTGAGTCATTGATTAGTGCTTGATTAGAGTCCGATTCACAAAAATCCAGCACAACGTCTAGAGATTCTGTGAAGGACTGTTTCAATAATTCTTCATTTATTCAGCAGGTTTCATACTAAGAAGCGTCAGCAAGGATGGGTCGCGTACGCACCAAGACCGTGAAGAAGTCATCCAGACAGGTAATTGAGAGGTATTACTCAAAGATGACCTTGGATTTCCACACCAACAAGAAGATCTTGGAGGAAGTTGCCATAATACCTTCAAAGCGTCTCCGCAACAAGATTGCCGGGTTCTCCACCCACCTTATGAAGCGTATTCAGAAGGGACCTGTTAGAGGCATCTCCCTGAAATTGCAAGAGGAAGAACGTGAGAGACGTATGGACTTTGTTCCAGATGAGTCTGCCATTAAGATCGATCTGATTGAGGTTGACAAGGAGACCCTTGACATGCTTTCAGCCCTTGGCATGTCTGACCTTCCTGGTGTTGTCAAGCAGGCTGCAGAGCCACAAGCAGTAGCAGCTCTCCCCACCTTTGGTCGTGGTGCTGGCGGTTTTGGCAGGAAATACTAAGACCTACCTATAAGATGTGAACAAATTTAAATCGAGTTTTTGGTAGACTACATGTTTTAGATTTATCTCCCTAATTTTGTTCAAGGATTGTTGTGCCAAAATTCATGTTATTTAGTTTTGAGATGATGGTGACACTCTTGAATCTTTGGTTCTAAATGGACGTTATCTATGATGGTGCCAAAAGATTGTGCATTTTTGTTCTTACGTTTAGTCCTTTTCTATATAATTTTTGTTTATTGATGTAATTAAGTTTTATAGATGCGATCATACCAACATTAAAGTGCAAATTCCAATAGAATTTTGAAGATCAGGGTGTGCTTTTAGTATTTCGTAATTTTCTGGTAAGTTGTTTCTCAATTAGCTGAGACTTAAAGGGTTGTTTAGTTAGGAGTAAGTTATTCTGAATTATTATGTTTTATACCTCAGATAGTGACTTCTACTCAATGATAATAATGGATATTTTGCCTTGGAGTTCCATTCAAAGAACCTTTCCTTATGACTACATTTTAAGATTTTTGATTAAAAATAAGAAATTACTTATTGTCTTAAACTTTGAATTGATTAAAACAAAATATATGAAGTTTGAGTTATTACTATAGACCTCCAAATATTGTGGTGGGATGAAAATTTTTCTAACGAGACATGTTTAATTGATCGTATATGAAGCATTTTACACTCTGTTTGAATGATTATTACCCATGCATTGTATTGTTGTATCGTATTATTAATTTAAATATAATATTTATTTTGATTATTATTTAAATTATATTATATTGTATTGTTTAAATTTATATCGTTAGGTAACATAAAGTCCTATTTTATGAATCGACTGAATTGGTGTGATTGCATCATTATTAAAATTTTCTTCTCTTTTTATCTTTATTTATTGTTTAATAATCTCATTTTATCTTTTATCCTACTTTTGCTCTATCTCACACTCTTTTAAAGGAATGTCATTCAAATTCTTATAATCATAGAAGATTATACAATTTATTCAAACGTTATATTTACTAAAACAATATAATACTACTCCCTCTGTTCATTTTTATTTGGTCTCTATACTATTTTGGGATGTTCAACAATACTTGTTCATTTTATAAAATCACGAGATAATTTTACATTTAGTTCCTAATTTACCTTTATCATTAATTATAGTCAATTTTTCATTACATTTTTCAAAACATATTATTTATTATATTCAGAGGGTACTTTGGTAAAATTACTCTATTATTTATTATTTTTTAATTATTATGTCAAATCAATAGAGGTTAAGTAAAGTTGAACGGAGGGAATATATAATACAACACGACACATAAATGATAGTGTTACACGAGTCAAACTTAAATTAATCAAATGTCGGATATCGAATATTGAGCAAAATTTGTTTTTACCAATTATCAAAATTGCCCCTGAAGCCACTATCAACTCTCAACACACTGTTCAGCTCGGGCAGTGGAGTTGATGATAATGGACAGCGTTATCTTCTCCCTCTCCTCCACCGCACACTACTCTCCATCTCCGCCACCCTTCACCGCCTCCATTCTCGCCGGAAAACACCAACCCTCCATCAACTCCACCTCCATCCTCTCCCTCAAGTCCTCCTCCGACTCCCCTGAAAAACCCACCACCTCCACCAGCCTCCGCCGCCCCACCACCACAAAGAACAAGCCCCTTGATACCACCTCTCATTCTCAGAATCTTGAAGTTTCCAAAAACCCCTTAAAACTTCTACTTAATTCCTCTCCTAACACTTCATCACCACCAAGCCTCACTAACAAACTTTGGTTATCCAACAAACTCTCCCCACCCCCACCCCCACCACTGAGTCCCCCCACTGAAGGAGATGGGAGTGATACGGACAGTTCAGATGTTGAAGAAATGCAAAAAGGTAGCGAATTTAGGGAAAAAGGGAAAATCTTTATTGGGAATTTACCAATTTGGGTTAAGAAGAAGGAGCTTGGTGAGTTCTTTAGGCAATTTGGGCCTATCAGGAATGTTATTTTGATAAAGGGTCATCATGAAACAGAAATGAATAAGGGATTTGGGTTTGTGATATATGGGGGTTCAACTGCAGAAAAGGCAGCAATGAAAGCTGTGGAGTTTGATGGGATTGAATTTCATGGGAGGGTGTTGACTGTTAAATTGGATGATGGGAGGAGAATGAAGGCGAAATCCGAGGAAAGGAGGAGGTGGGTTGAAGGGGAAGATGATGTGGAGTATAGGTCCAAGTGGCATGAAGAGAGGGAAGGTTCAAGAAATGATTTCAGGAAGGTTTTAGACACACAGCCAGAGAATTGGCAGGCTGTTGTGCAAGCTTTCGAGAGAATCAAAAAGGTATCATGGTTATTGAGATGCCCTCAGTTTACTTTTCTTGCATTGCTTATAGTTCATTGAGGTGTAATTCCAGTAAGGTCATAGGAAACAATAAAACAAATATCGAATTGGAATTCTAAGCATGTTGTATAGGATTAGTTCTTTTAACAATAGTTTTGGTGCTAATTTTGTGTGTGCTAATGTGTAATTACTTTTTACTAATGAGTAAGTGAGGCAATATTAGCAAAGCTAAAACTAGATAGCAGAAATATTGTAGGCTGTGAACATTTCATAAGCAACACATGGTTTTCTATTTGGTTGTTTTCTTGCACCTTAGAGAGTTTTATTGATTGGCTCTTTTCTTATGCCCTAGAGACATAGAATTTTAGGCCAAAATATCATTTCGAGTCATGCTAATAATGCTACCAGTATCAGGCTGCAAAACAAAGGGAAGCAATTTTCTTCAGTAGAATTTTGTGACACCAAAGAATGTTTAATTGCCTGTGCATTTTGGTGGTTGTTTTTTGCAAATTTCTATTGGATTTAACTTATCAGTGCCATATACACATTTGTTTGCCAATAACTTTTTGGTGTACGGAAGGATGCAGTAATATGGTGTTTTCCAGAAGAAAAATGGTGATATAAAGTTTCTAGATGGTCTGTTAGCTCCTAAGCACTACTACATTTGGTTTAAAAACAAGTCCAAGAGTACTGAGCACATAATTCCATATGCCGAGGCAAATCCAAGATTTTAAGTTTGTGTGGTATAGATCACAACTCTTTTCTGCGTATTGTGAACCATTTTATGTGAATGAATTTAAGTTCTTGAAACATTTGACTATAGTACAGAATAATATTGTTAGAACGGTGGCTAACATTCTGGTCTCCCATAATAGAAAGAGTATTATATGTTAGGATACAGGTTTTGATATTGCCAAAAATGTGATTTCTTATTCGTGCAAGTTGTGATTATCCACTTGCTCTTTTTATTGCTTATCCACAACTTCAATGTGATTATCAAATGACAAAACGTCATTTATATTGTTGCTATATTCTATAGTTGTTCGAGTCTCATAAGCTTCTCCTCTATGAAACTCTGGATTTTACTTCGGTTGGCAGGTAATTAGCTAATTTATACTCAAGTGGGTAATGTACACCATGCATCTGCAGAGCTCTTGATCATATTCTTTCAGAGGAGTGATACCTTCTTTTTGTAGCCCTCCAGGAAAGAGTTTGGTTTAATGGTGAACTATTATGGACGGCGTGGTGACATGCATCGTGCACGTGAAACCTTTGAAAAGATGCGTGCTCGAGGGATAGAGCCAACAGTTCATGTATATACCAAGTAAGTTCCCCTGTCAAACTGTCGTTTCAGTTTTAATTAGTCCTTTCTTAAGCAAAATGTTGTCAGAAATTACTCCCAACACTTGTGAGTAGATATGTTGAAATCCAATGTATTTTGCACCATCCAGTATTGGCATTATTTCCCTGAACAAGTACCTACGCTGATTGCCCGCTTCCTCTTATCTATTGATTAGGCCAATTGACCATGATCCTGGTGGAATTCAGTTGATTAGTAACTGTCTAGGCTGCTTCTGCTTTGCTATTTTTAGTTTTTCTGGATTTTGGTACTTTTCCCCCTCATGTTGCATATCATTTTATTTGGAATCGCACCTAGAATAGAAGTCCATAATTAAGAGTCTTGCCTAGGCCTTAAACTTATTACCCGGAATCCATTTTTTCAAGAACAAGTTGAAGGCGTAGGAATTATTGGAAGAGACGAGGCACTAAATTGGGGTTTATCGGGACTAATGCTACGATCTTCTGGAATAGAATGTTAGGAGTAGAAGTGACAATCAACTATTTAAATACTTCGTTTTTTCATTTTTTAAAATTATTCTCATTATTTTCTTAACATCATTCTTGCTGAAATTTTCTCTTTTCCCAAGGTTTTAACATGAGTTGCTTTATTAATTTCATAGTTTGCACTCCATTGTTATTTTTTAAATTTGTAACATGTATTCCTCAACAGAGCTTAATGCTAGCCACCTCCAAAACTTGAGCATACAAGGAGAATATTAGTTGCAAAATTCCTAAGACGTCGCTATCTGTACTTCATTTTCTATAGATTGCTCTTTACACCAAAAACATTGTGATACAATTCCATTTGATCTTTTGTATGGAACTAGATCTGCCTCCAAAAATTCTTTCATTTCCCCCTTCTTTATATTCCACCAATACAGGCTGGTACTCTTCTCCACCACTTTTTTACTCTTACTCCTGCCTCTTCATATGTAGCAGCTTAGTAAATCTGCAGTGTGCTCTTGCATTGTCCATTCCCTCCCTAGCCAAACAGAAAAAGAGTGCCCAAACTTGTGCAATTACCTTGCAATGAAAGAACAAGTGAATATTAGTTTTTTCTGCCTTCATACATAAAGGGCATCTAGAGGCTATCTGAATGTTCCTCTTGTGAAGTGCCTCATGTGTGAGACATGCTTTCGTCACCACTAGCCATGTAAAACATTTTACCTTTGTTGGTGCCATGCTTTTCCAAGTAGCTTTCTGTGGACCCCTGGGACTTCCTGCCATCTCAAATAGACTCCTCTTGCAAACTTTAATCACTTAGAACTGCCCATCTTCTTTGTGTCTCCATCTAATTGTGTCTGGTCAGTGGTTGTCCCTGTGAAATTTCCCACTCTTCCTCCTTCATTTCTCTTTTCTCTCTCTTACTCCGAAATGGGAACTTTCCCTTCAATGTAGGTTGGAAATATTTCTTTACTGTAAATACTCAAAGTGCTCATTCTCTTAATATGACTAAAGCATCTACGAATTTTTTACAACTTAACTCGTACTTTGAAGTTTTTTGCTCAAGAAGTTCTAATTTTAACATTTTCTGTCTATTGCTATTGCAGCCTCATCCATGCTTATGCAGTGGCTAGAGACATGGAAGAAGCGCTATCTTGTGTGAGGAGAATGAAAGATGAAGGAATTGAAATGAGCCTCGTGACTCACAGCATCCTTGTTGATGGATTTGCTAAGCTGGGCAATATAGAGTGAGAAATCGACCCGCCTTTAACTTTTATTCACTTAGCTTTGTCTCTGGTTACCTCGTCTTTTTCAAAGCTTTTGTCTACGTTAATATTTTGTTTTCGTGTTTCCATTGGATTTTTGTAAGTTTGTGTAATTTCTAAGAGTATTGCTCTTGTTTAGTACATGACCTTAGAAATGTAAAATTTAAACTGAAGTTTGAAGTTAAAAGTTCAACCCTAAGTCAACAAACAGTTTTATTGCCTGAATTGTTAGTGTGGATATGTTAACCTTGCATGATTCTATTACTGAGTTATTCATTGGAATATAGAAATTTATAACCTTTTTCTAGGTTTTATATAAAGTGTATATATTTTATATAATAGCTATATTGGCTAAGCCAACAAAACCCTTTATGACAATACGATAGGAGTGCACAAGTTCACAACTGGATTCTTCTCTAACTAGAAGAGCTGGTTTTGTCTTTTCTCAACACAGGCTGTGGGAATAAAGTGTCCTGGCTCATGCTGTAAGAGTGCTTGTTAGCTTAATGTGTTGCTTGGTAGCTCATGAAATAATCGAGACTGATTGTACACATTGACATTTTCCCACAATGTAGTCTCGATCGTATACTGGAATAATATGTCTGGCAATCTGGTTTATGGTCAATACATGGTACCTGAAACAGTGCCTTCACAATTCACACCAAAGCCTTTGCTATCAAGCTTTTTTGTTTTGGAGAAACTAGTTATCTCAACTTTTGTTTGGGTTACCTGGTGAGAACCTTACACCTAATCTGTCATTTCTTGTTCCTGTTTGTGGAAGAGCTGCAGAGCAATGGTTTCAGGAGGCTAAAGAGAGGCATCCGACTTTAAATGCTATTATATATGGCAGCATCATCTATGCCAACTGGTGTGTTTTCTTTGAATTTTAGTCTTTCCGCTTTTCAATTTAGTTGGAGTTCATTATGGTCCTATACTATGCATGCAACTTCAAACTGGCAAACCATTTTTGTAATTCCCACCATTTGCTGAAATTCTACTGGCAAATCTGATATTCATGCATGTTTCTTGGATATCATTGCAAGTTAATATTTTCTATTTTGTTTTTTTTTAATGAACTGACAGCCAAACATGCAATATGGACCGAGCTGAAGAGTTGGTTAGGGAGATGGAAGAAGAGGGTATTGATGCTCCAATTGATATCTATCATATCATGCTGGATGGTTATACTTCGATAGGAAATGAGGACAAATGTCTCATCGTATTTGATAGACTTAAGGTAAGTGTTTAGTATGATTGCATAGATGAATGAAACTTATGCTTAGTCACATTTTTTTCTGTACTACATACAGTTTAGATTAATATGAAAAATTCTCAACCTACAAACTGAATGTGTGATGTTACTTTTTAATATGGTTTCTCCCCATACATTATACGTTCTATTATAATTTATAGGTCAAATATATTACGTACTTCTTTGAGGAATGGGAGTAAGAATTTTTTGGAACTTCAGCTAGAGAAGAGAATTCTTCACAGAAAGATAATATGAGTGCATTACTATCTCTCTCTCTCTTTTTTTTTTTTTAAAGCAGCACCTTTCTGAAAATGTTTTGAAAGGAGAAAATATACAGCCGTTCTGACTGTTTTGAATATGAAATAGGACTTTTGAGTAGATCTTGCAATGTTCATGGACAGCTTTGTGTGCGTTGAATCTTTATATGCATGCTGCATTGTTTAATGTGGTACTGTAATCTCTCTTGCAGGAGCGTGGATTTACACCTTCAGTTGTCAGCTACGGATGTTTAATGAATCTGTATATCAAGGTGCCCTTTTGTCATTACTGTCGGTATATTTGTAACTTTCATTCACTAGCATGCTGATTTCGTTTTTGTGCGTCTTTTGTAAGACATTCTTATTAGATACCTGTAGCAGAGTTCATCTAAATAATAGCAATGGGAAAAGGATAATTTGGTTCTACTGTGAGTCAAGACCATGGCCTCCGACATAAATCCCAGAGTCTGCCTTGTCAAACCAAAAGTTTCAACAGTATGGTTGACCTAGCTTGTGGATTATTTGAACCAATAATTCTAGTAATTTTGTAACCATCAAATTCCCATAAGGTGCTGGGGACTAGAGTCATATGCATCAAGTCAGTAATTTTACTAAATTAAATCGCTTGGTCATATTATCTGTATTCATCTCTTTCCCTTTTTACTGCAAATTTTGTAGTGTCTGTCTTCAACATTGTTCATGTTTTAGAATACCATGTGTCATATGCCATCTTGATAGTCTCAATTTTGAGGTTATTGCTTTCTCTTTGACTTTACAGCTTTCCTTGTTTTGAACTCTAAGACGAACATCATAAGGTTACATCTGCCCCTGCTAATTAGTATATATTGAATTGCTGATGATGAATCTCTATTTTATACCCTTGTAGGTTGGTAAAGTCTCCAAAGCTTTTGAGATCAGTGAAATGATGAAGTTGTCTGGCATAAAGCATAACATGAAGACATATTCCATGCTGATCAACGGATTCATTAATTTGAAAGATTGGGCAAATGCTTTTGCAATTTTTGAGGATGTGATAAGAGATGGCTTGAAGCCAGATGTTGTCCTTTATAATAACATTATCAGAGCATTTTGTGGCATGGGTAACATGGATCGTGCTGTATGCATAGTTGAGGAAATGAAAAAGGAGAGGCATAGACCTACTTCGCGGACTTTTATGCCAATTATACATGCCTATGCTAAAACTGGAGAAATAAGAAAAGCGCTTGATGTCTTTGATATGATGAGGAGGAGTGGCTGCATCCCAACTGTTCAGACTTTCAATGCATTAATTCTTGGCCTTGTTGAGAAGCGTCAGGTAACGCTAAGTTCCAGAACCTATTTTTCATGAAAAGACACATTGCTTGACAACTTGAAAGTGCATGCTTGCTGCTTCCACATTGTTAGAGTGGGTAAAAGTCCCTCATTGGTTGGTTTTGCATATATGGACTTCTACAGTTCTCCCACTCATGTGTTAGCTTTTGGAGTTGAATTAGGCCAAGGTGCTATAGCCAAGTCCATCCTTGTTTGGGCTCCCAGTCCACGCTCCACTTGGCCTGGGTAGTGGGTAAAAGTCCCACATTGGTTGGGGAATGGATTGATGGTTTGCTTATATGCAATCCTCCCCTCATGAGTTAGCTTTCGGGGTTGAGTTAGACCTAGGTGCCATATCTTTACATACATAGACAGTTTTTTCACTGTGCACCTTAAGTCAAAAAATGGAGAGACCTCTCAAAGAAGAGAAACCTTCATTGACCATTCAAACAGAAATAAACTGATCTATGGCTGGAGTCTAGTAAACTGTGGACATTATTATCATGAAATGCCATATCGATGTTAACTTTTGTGTTAGGTAATCTTGTAGAACCGAAATTGAATTTGGCTAACCAAATATACAAATGTTGATGGTCTATTAATTATTAGTAACTTATCAAAAAAAGAAGCAGCTTGTGACTCGAAAATAAAATAAAATAAATAAATAAATAGCTTTGTGAATTTCTAGATGGCTTCCAACATTAGATGTTATCTTAGATGAATCTATGTGATCACCATATTCTTCGTATACATTCTCTTTGGTCCTCTCTTTTTTTCCTGGGGCCAGGAAGGGCTTTGAATGGGTACTGCATTTGGCATTGCAGTACTTTTTGCCTGGTCTTCTTGTGTGTTTGGACTCGTTTACCTACAGGTTCAATTCTGATAGTGGGGTCTGTACTTATTTTGAAAATCGTCAGGCCTATTTAACTTCTTTTTGTAGACTCTGTTTATGTGTTCGCTTTAATTTAACTTGATGCAGATGGAGAAAGCTGTGGAAGTTTTAGATGAGATGTTGCTTGCTGGAATTAGGCCAAATGAGCGTTCATATACAACCATTATGGATGGTTATGCATCTCTTGGTGATTCAGGAAAAGCTTTTGAGTATTTTTCAAGAATTAAAGATGAGGGTCTAGAGCTCGATATATACACCTACGAGGCATTACTCAAGGCATGTTGTAAATCAGGCAGGATGCAAAGTGCTTTGGCGGTGACAAAAGAAATGAGTGCCAAAAACATCCCGAGAAATACCTATGTGTACAACATATTAATTGATGGGTATGGCCTCTATATATTCTTTTGGTATCTGTTTTGCAAATTATTTTGTATTACAATAGTGTGCATCTGACTTCGCAACTTGAGGGGAGGGGAGGAAGTAAGTAAATGCTGGATAGCACTCATCTTATAGTGTATCACGTCATATTTGCTGTGTTCTCTGTGCAGATGGGCTCGAAGAGGTGATGTTTGGGAGGCTGCTGACCTGATGCAACAAATGAGGCAAGAAGGGGTTCAACCTGACATCCATACCTATACTTCTTTCATAAATGCTTGTTGTAAAGCTGGAGATATGCAGGTATTCGTCTGATGATGATATTATACGAGTTTAGATGCTTTCGTATTTGCTAATTCAGCTTTTCCACATGCCTGCAATATGTTGGTCTCATTTGTTGCTTTATGTACTGTTTTATACAATTGTGGTGGTTTAACTTTTAGTAATGATGTGCTTTATACTTCTTGTTTTTTCAAGCACTTCCTATAATCGTCCTGGAATTTTTTGAGTACTATGTGAAATATGTTTGACCCATGTAGCGGTTTTAAGTTACCAACTTCGTCGCTCTGCTAATGCTTGTCGTACAATATATATTTGCATCAGATGCTAGTCAAATTTGAGTATAGTTGCTCTAAGTCATTATCATATTCTCTGTTTAATAGTAGCTTTTCTTGCAAAAGATTGTATGTTCTCTCTTTTCCTAAATATCCAAATGATTCCAATCGATATTTGTTTCGTTTCAGAAAGCGACAAACACAATTCTAGAGATGAAAAGGGTTGGCATTAAACCTAATGTTAAAACTTACACCACTATGATACACGGTTGGGCACGGGCTTCACTTCCTGAAAAGGCTTTAAAATGCTTTGAAGAGATGAAGCAATCTGGTTTGAAGCCAGACAAAGCTGTATATCATTGTTTAATGACGTCGCTGTTGTCAAGGGCCACAGTTGCGGAATATTACATTATACCGGGGATCAACCGTGTTTGTGAAGAGATGGTGGAGTCCGGATTGATTGTTGATATGGGAACTGCAGTTCATTGGTCTAAATGCTTGCAGAAGATTGAGAGGACCGGAGGTGATTTAACAGAAGCACTGCAGAAGACCTTCCCTCCTGATTGGAATTCCCATAGAAATCTCAATGCAGCTTCGAATGATACTCGGAATAATGAAGAGTTAGACAATGATGATAACGATGATGATCCTTTCTATGACACTGACAGCGACATTGACAGTGACGATGATACAAATGCCCCTGCGTTATAATTTGAAGGTAGCTTGATGAAATTCGGTTGCCATGCTCTCCATCAGTTTAGATGTATTAGCTTGAGCTATGTGTAGAAAATTGCAGAAAAGATGAAATTTTGACACTAGTTGTGTCTTCATGTTGTCTGATCAAGATTGCAAAATTCAATCTATTCTTGTATAAAATTTCATTTCTCTATAAGATTTGAAATGGTGAATTGAGGTAGAAAATCATCTCGTATATGGTATGTATTTATATTATACAACTATTTGAAAAAAATTATAATTTATACCTATGGTTAGGATTTTGTTGTTATTTCTCTCTCCTCTCTTCCTCTCTCTCGCATTTCTCATTTCTCTATAATCTCTAGTCAGATATACAAATAAATGTCTACCAGCTGCATATATATAATTATTTGATAGATATATATATTCAATTCAAAAAATATACATATGCAATTCGCCTCGTCTCTCTTTCCTCACTCGCTCACTTTTGTTCTCCTTCTCTCGATCTCGTTCCCCTCTCTTCTCCCTCTCTCAATCTTGCTTGTCAGATATAAAAATATATATGTATATTAACTACAGATACATAATTGTTTGGCAGATATACATATACAATTTATCTCTCTCTACTCTTTGCCCTCTCTTGCTCACTTTTCTCCTCCCTCTCGTGATCTCGCTCGCCTCTCTCTTATAATATATAATTATAAATCATAATTTTTACAAACTATTTTTCCCTTGTTATGTTTCACGTGTTTGGTCTTTTTGAAAAATCATTATTATGTGCTATGTATTTTAATCTTTATACATGAGCTCCACAAACAATTAAACTCTACTTTCTCATGATTTTCATCCATACTAATGAATGTGCAAGTCACATCCTTATGTGTAAGAGTACTTA
The DNA here is from genome assembly GCA_025774065.1 of Solanum ossicruentum. Classification (NCBI taxonomy): domain Eukaryota; kingdom Viridiplantae; phylum Streptophyta; class Magnoliopsida; order Solanales; family Solanaceae; genus Solanum; species Solanum ossicruentum. Next base: position 1,781,035 of record JAOTQR010000007.1, on the reverse strand, counting down.
AGTACTGTCACATAGACGTCTTATTTTAAATCATAAATTTTAAAAGTTTTTTTTTTTAAATTTTATGTTCGTTAAATTTACTACATAAATTGAAACGAATGAAATATCAAGGAATAAAAGAAACCACCAAAATATGGTACTTAAAAATGCTTTGTTTGAGGCATGTTTGTACCATCACAAATATAGTACTAGACACTAGGTAGCATAGGATTTGTCACAAGAAATTTGTAAATTCCTCCTTGGATTTTATTATGTTCTAAAATAGATGCTGTAATAATTTCTGTTGCCTAAATTTTAAGGAAGAAAAAGGGAATTGTACTGTGTTCATTTTAACTATGCAACAATACTATCTACATGTAAAATGGTAAAAGATGAAGAAGGAAAGGGAATAAGAATCTTGGTGAAATAAAAGATGCTTATACTAATAAAATGAGACAAGAAAAATGGAACTAAATAGTAAAAGCTTAGTTCAAGTGGCAACTATTGAGGTTCTAAATGGTTTTATAAAGGAGAATTTTCATAAATAGCCTAGGTTTGAAATTTAATATGGTCAAATAACTATATTTTATATAATTATAAAGCATAATTTCGGCTATGTGACCTAGAAGAGAGAAGAGAGGTGAGCGAGATTGAGAGAGGAAGGAGAGAGACGAATTGTATATGTGTATTTGTCAAATTGTATACTTATATCAGTCAAATAATTGCATGTGTAACTAATATACAGATGCATTTGTATATCTGACTAGAGAGATTGAGAGAGGGAGGAGAGAGGCGAGAGAACACAACTTAACTAACCATGATTAAGGAAAATTTGTTTCTTGATCATTGTACAGCCAAGTACAAAAGGAAATAAATTTTATATTTTTTAAATAATGTTGAAGAAAAGGCTACCAACTTTTAGTTGTACAATAATATTGAGGTTTGGTGAAATTTGGCACCTACAAAAGAATGATAAATGTTATTTGATTATATATTGGACCAATTTCTTGTTTAGTTTTTTGAAGATAAGTTTTTTAAGTTTGAAAAATTGGCTTTTGATTTGTTGGATATACTTATTATGTGTGTGTAAATAGTTGTATTATATATTTATATATATATATTAACTTAGTGTATGAAAAAATGTTAAATATATTCAAATAAATTTGATTTGGATAAAACCAAAATGATATTGACCTGAATCTTTCAGGTTTAATTAGTGATTATACTAATCACTATAATACTAATTAGGAATCAACAAGTGTCCCATAATTATGACATTCTTAAAACATGCTAAGTAATGCCACAATTGTTAATTAATTAGTCACAACCCCCTTAATTGACTTCTATTATGAATAATAACATTTCTCAGACCTTCCTATAATTATCTGAATTTGGTCATTCACGTCTTGCAAAATCTTTTTAATTAATTAAAAGTTGGGTTTGTGACACTTTTAGTCCCTCATTAGTAGTGAATTCTTATGTTGGTCCTTATAAATTGTGATATATTAAAGCAAAGTCTTGAAATAATTATAAAGTATCTTCGTGTAATTTATATATCGCAAGTTCGAACCATGAAATCAACCTCCACCTGCATCACACATCTTATGGGTTCAACCCTTCTCGAAACCCTATGTGAATGCGTGGGGCTTAGTGCATCAAGCTGCCTTTTCTTTTCTTTCTTTTTCCTTAGATCTTATAATATATGACTAACATAATTTAGTCTCTAGTAATTAAAATATGTACTTATATCATGGTCTCTTTATGTAGGACATATGTTATATTTGAACTCTAGGCAAATAAGTGATGTAATGATTTATAATAATTTCATAAAATTTATGATTATTCACGAGCAAATTAAATGGATCAAAAGTACACAATCGTTGCCAGCTGGTAGAGATTTTATTTTTTTCCTCCTCAAAATACAAGAAAATATGGTCAAGGAAGAGCTCGACAGAGAGTTCAAGAAAATGGTAGGACTATCCTTATGATTCAAATAAAAAAAGAGTTTCAAATCTTTATGCTCCGTACAAGTGTTGCATACAAGCTCCGACCAGAATGATTGAGAAAGATTTAATCAATTTGAACCGCTCATATTATATTTTAAGTAATTGAACGTTAAATGTGGTTAGTCAGATATCATAAGGATTGAAATATGGACTTATCAATAAATGAATGACTAAATTGAAGTACAATTAACTCTTTTAATTAATTAAAAGTTGATTATGAGAACAATTAAAGTTATATATAATTAATTGAACTCCAATCATAGAATTAAGTCAATGTACCATAATATGACCCCCCCTAATACTCATTAAGAGTGGTAGAGAGGGGACAAAACAGTTCATATACATACATTTTTGCTACTTGAGAATTATTTTTTTAAAAAAATTCAATTTTTGAAGACAGGAATCAAAAATATTCCTTAAAATCTTCTAATTAATCACACGAGGGAAGTATCGTTAGAAATTTCTTGATAATTTAAATTATAATTGAAACTAGATTAATAAAATAGCCTAATCTTGAACCTGTACTTTCAAAAGATTTATGATTAAAAGATGATGTGTATTTTTATGCAATATATCTTGTGGAGTTATATTTCTTTCTTTATTAAGCATGATGATTATATTCCCCTTAAAAACCCCCAACCCCCACAATAACGTCTACGAATTTTTATTGTCATAAAAAAAAACGATTTATAATAATAATATTAGAAGTTCTCTGATAACTCGCGTAATGAAGATTTATTATAGATTAACAAAATTTTACATTAGGTGTTAGTTTATTACAATCCTTATTATATTCTTCATTCAAATTTGAGAATAATAAAAACTGAGTTAGATGTGACTTCTATTATATTAAACATTACACCAGCTATCTTTGAGCGACGATATATTGGAAACAACATTTTCACCTCTTCAAGATAAAAATAAAATCCGCACATCATATTTTTTCACAACTTCATTACTGAGATTATGTCAGATATATTATTAATGTATTTTAGGCATATTGTTGTTATATTATTGACATATTAAAAACTTTTCTATTTATTTCAATTTGTATGATACTTTTTTTAAAATGATATATTCTGTCATTATCACCATTTTATCCATATTGAATTTTACTTATTTGATAAAAAAATGAATTTTTTTAAAAATTTATATTTTATTAAACTTCATATCCAATTAAACTATATCACATCACAAAGAGTTATAGTGGTGAAGCAAAGCACATGTGTTTTGTCCATAAGTTAAAAGAAATAGCCTCTATATTTTAGATTGCAACAAATATTGTTGATTCACTATTATTAGGCTATAGTCCAATTTTTTCAATTATGACAACTTTTTATCGGTCTGAATTTTTTTTCAGAATTTAAAATCATTATTATATTGCATGCATAAATATATAGCTCATAATGATGACCTCTTCTTTTCTTTCTTAAGCTACACTTTAAAGATCTTTTTGGCTTAATATATATATGAGCTATTAAATTTATGAGTAAATTTTATTTAAACATTCAATAAACATATTATTTATTCTAATTAAATATTTGAACACATGATTAAATATTCATAATAAACACCTTCAATTCAATTTTGTTTTTTCAAAAGTGTGTGTCTTCTCAAGAGTGCGTTGATATAGTTAAAATAACCACAATAATTTTGTTTTTAACTATATATATCAGCTTTAGTTAAAATAAGCCTAATGTTTTCTTTTACTTTTACTTGTCAATAACGGTTATTTATTTCACTTATCGAGATCAAACTATATGAATTTTGATTAATATTGTAAGATGCATTTTTTTACCATATTAATATAAGAAGAATTGCAACTTATAACATTTTTCGTATAATTTTCAGTCATCTAAATTTTAGATTTTAAATATTAAATTTAGTTAGTTACTTCAATTTAGCTTTGAAGTTTATTCAAATTGACCTCAAAAAGCAAAATAAGGACAAGTAAAAGTGAACAAAGGAACTAATTATTGTTTATAAAGGTTAGTAAGTATAATTAAAGAATGTGTCATATTTTAAATGATTAACTTATTTATTTTAGACTGCACTTGAAAACATATACATTTTCTTTCAAAATTTGAACTGAAAGTATCTAATAAAAATACTTTATCACGTACTTAGATACTCAGTTAAAATAAGTCGTAGTTATCAAATCACGTATTGAAATTTACTCATAAATTCAAAGGTTATTTTCAATGCATTAAGCCAAGTTCTTTAGCGCGCACACACAAAAACATAAAATAAAATAAAATACAATAAAGAGAAAAGAAAAGAAAAATATTGAACGAGCAATTATTTTGTTGAAAAATGTTTCTCTTTATTTGCTACATTATTTATATTCTTGTCTTTTGTCAGTTGTATACAATTTTTTTGCTTGTATATATGAGTAGTATATTCAATTGCCATTCTGATGATAGTACACAGTAAATGGGAAAATGATAAATACTTTCCCTTTCAAATTATTTTTCGGTTTTATTTTGATATAAAATTTTAAAAAATATAGTAGATTTTTAAATTTTATAATCTTAAATTAAAAGTATGTAGAAATTAGAATATACTAAAATACTTTTTAATATTATGATTTTAAATATACTAAGTAAAAAATTAAAATTAAATTTTTTTAGAAAAAAATACATTCTTTTATAAAATGAATTAAAAGATATATTAAAAAAAACTTAACAGAATTAAAAGAGTGTATGATGGGGACAAATTTGAAAGTGATTTGTCCAGAAAAACATGCACACTTGTTAAATTATTGCTCCATGGCAACTTATATATTTGATCCATTAATAGAAGGGTAATTTTACGGTATAATCCTTTGAATATGATAAATATAATGTCTGAAAAAATATTTTAAAAAAGTATAATATAAAAATGACTATAATTAATAATAAGAATAAATTAGAAACTAATTAAGTATAAAATTATCTCTTAATTTAAAAAGTTGAACAAATATTGTTAAACATCTATTTTTAATATAATGAACAAAAATTAGTGAATGGAAAAATTATTCAAGACCATAAATTATACTTTCTCCAACCATCTTTACTCGACCTTTTATATTATTTTATGATATCCAATAATATTTGTCCAATTTATGAAATTAAGAAATAATTTTATACTTTGTTCTTAATTTACCCTTCTCATTAATTATAGTCTTCTCCCTATTATATTTTTCAAAACATTGTATTTACTATACTCAAAGGGTGATTTGATAAAATTATCTTATCATTTATTATTTCTTAATTCTTGTGCCAGATCAATAAGAGACAAATAAAAATAGGCGAAGAAAATAATTTTTTTCTAAAATTTTATATCAAATTAAATCAATTTAATAAGAATGGAGACAATATTTTTTTTATTTTTTACTCGGTGTCCAATGTCCTCATTAGATCCCAACTATATCCAGATTCGTGTTGCATAACGGCGTAGAGCCCCATTTAGGAGGGAAAACGCTCCCTACTAAAAAAAATTTCATTCTTAAAACTCAAACTCAATATCTTTAATTAAATAAGGAGTAACCTCATTTACTACATCGAATCTGAAAAAAATATTATTTAATAGTGATAGTACATGTTGACCACTTTATATTTTGGAAAAGAAACAGTGCAGCATAAATTAGTAACGGCGGTGAATTATGGCAAGTTGAGAAAACAGTGAATATAAGTATGACAATAATAAATGAGTCTCATTGCACGTAAATGGAAAAGTGAAAACTTGAAGCAAATTATACTATTACTCATGTCGTTCATTTTTATTCTTTCAATATATTATTTTAAAATATTTAATAATATTTATTTATTTTATAAAGTTAAAAAATAATTTTATATTTAATATTTAAGTTATTTTTATATTTTTTAAGATATTATATTTATTATATTCAAAAAAATATTTGATAAAATTATTTTTATTATTTACCGTTTCTTAATTTTTATGTCAAGTAAATAGTGAATAACTATCCTAATTTTACTACTGCATAGTAATTTCCATGTCCCTTTCTCTGAATTTCTGACTTCTTTAATTAAAGGCATATTGGTATTAGAATTTGTGTTGTGAAGAAATTGTTTCAACTAAAAAGGGTATATCATATAAATAGATATTTAAACTGTTAAATTTGTCTCAACTGACAAATACGTAATTCAGGTTCGAGAATGTATATTTAGATATTTCAACTAACAATTAAATATTTCTATTGTGTCTTGTCAACACTTAATACTATCCCACATAAGTTTTGGAGGTGTTTAGATAATCAGTTTGTAAGTTAAAGTATTTACCTGACATAAAAATTAAGACGAGTAAAAATGTCTAAGATATATATATTCAAAATTAAAATGTTTGAGTTGCACGTTAAAACTGATATTAAAATATCTAAATATGTATTAATTATGTCAATTGTAACTAATTCACATGATGCGTGCCTATTCTGATCCAATATATGACACTTTTTATTTCTTGAATATTTTTATATTTATGCTATGACTTTTTTTCCTCCTTTTATCCTTTAAATATATTGTTAGACATAATTTCTCTATGGTGTACTTTATGTAGTTTACAACTAGCTTAATTAAATTAAAGTACTTTCACCTAGAAAATTACTATATTTATAAAAACTAACTTGATGGCTTTTAATAATCATAAGTGGCTAAATTGGTACAACAAGATGTATTATATATAAAAATCAAGAATCAATTTTTCTATCGATGACTTTTTAATTAAGCTTATCACATAAATTTATCTAGTTCAGTTTATATTTTTTATGTGGAGCTCTTATATAAGAATAAATTTATCGATCAATGCATACTCATAAAATAACGATCGTAAATCTACTTTGAAAATTAATTAAGGAAATGTTGGTTCTTCGATAGCACAAACGACCAAAAAATAAATTAGAAAAAAAAGATCTTGAAAATCTATTTGTATTATTATTGTTACATATATGGTGTAGCTTGAAGGAACATATCTTGTCATGAAATTCTGTAGCTAACATTATTATAATAACTTGTCAATGATTAGATTATGACATTAAATTATTATGTGGCTGCATTTTGTTGGCTAAGCAGACTTGATTATAAAAATAATTGTAATATTTCTCTTGATGCATACCTCTTGAAGAATCATAACAAATAATAATGTACTCTCTTTGTTTAAAGAATCATAAATATAAATGGCATATTTTTTCTGATCATCTCCTTTTATTCTTCTTTGATTTATACCTCTAAATATGCTATAGCTAAACTCTCGTGCCTCTTTATTGATGTCTCTGTACACCTTCTCCTTACATGTTCAAATCACTCTCGCCTTATATAGTTGTATAGTATAACTTCATTTCTAATTATGTCTCTTCTAATTTGTCACACATTTCTTATTTATAAAAATCATAACTAAAAACCGTATAGCTACTACCTTACACCCATCTCTCTTCAATAAAATACTCATTTATATTAGTTATTTTCAAGAACGCTTAAGGATAAAACAACAACAACAATAACATATCTAGTGGAATTTCACAAGTGAGGTCTGTGGAGGGTAGAATGTACGCAGACCTTACCACTACCTCATAAAAGTAAAGAGGCTATTTTCTGTGAATCATCGTCTCAAAAATCTATAAGCAAATTAAATTAGAAATGACAAAAAATAAAAGAAAGGATAAAGTAAAATACAAATAATTAACTTTATCTTGATTCCGTAAAGTGACAAGTAAATATAATTGAGAGAAATATTTTTTAATAACCTTGACTCCTAATATAGGACGAAGGGACTAGGCAGTAATCCATTCATGAATAAGTGTTGTTTTCGTTTTTTAATTCTACTTGCTAGGGTAGCACTGGCTTAAGACTAAGCTAAGGTCAATAGAAAGCAGATAAGTATACAAAGCAATATCAACAAACTACCTGACAAGCATAGTAAGTAATCGGGATAACAATATACAGGCTTTCTACTAACCGTAACTCGGGTTGTTCATGGTTATGGTTAAATAATCAAATCTAATCAAAGATATATAGATTTGTTTTACGAATGGAGAAATTATTATTTTGAAAAAAATTGCATAATTTTGAGTTCCATTAAGTTGTTTCCTCCGTCTATCTTTACTTGTCCTCTATTGACTTGGTATACGAATTAAAAGTAATAAATGAGATGGATAGTTTTACCATATTATCTCTTTGAATATAATAAATACAATATCTTGAAAAATGTAATTGGAAAATAATTATAATTAATAATAAGGATAAATTAGGACTTAAGTATAAAATTATTTATTGATTTTATAAATTAGATAAATATTATTAAATATCTAAAAATAATACAGTGAACAAATAAAAATGCACGGAGGATGTATATATCCATTTCTACATGATACTGCATTTATTAAAACCATTAAATTCTTCTCACACACATAAGAAACACATAAATAGAATTAAATAACACACATGAATAGACCTACCCCCTATTTCCTCTTCACCTTCCTCTCACCTCTCTTTATATCTCCCTTCCCCCTTGCTATTTCTTTTTATTATCACCATTAATACTACCCCAAACCTCTAGAATTTATTAACTACCCACAAAGTTGGATTCTTGAAAAAAACCACAACTTTTGTGTCTCAAAATAACTAGTACAAGGTAGAAACCACCCCAAAAAGTTGGAATTGTTGTAAAAATCACAACTTTTTTGTATCCACAAAAGTAGGATCTTTGAAAAACTCCAACTTTTTTTTGTGCCCCAAAAAGTTGATTCTTGGAAAAAAATCACAACTTTCTTGAAAAAGTTGCAATTTTTATGGGGAAGAAAATGAATTTTGGTTCATGGCAATGGCCTTCTTGTGCTCACTCCAAGACTCATTCTTTCAGAGAAAATGAAAACAACAACAACATTTTCAAGACTATAAATTCAATCTTTTTAGACCCTTGTAACACTGATCATCATCATAATCATGGGGTTCTTGAAACACCAGAATCTTGGTTCTCAAATTCCTCAGAATCAGCAAGTTTTTCAACAGAGTCTGATGAAACAGGGGAACCATTAATGGAGTTAATCATTAAAGGGGTTCGTTCAGAAAGACTCTTTTTTGAGCCAAATTGCTCTAGCTCATTAATCTTGAAAGATCAAAATAAAGAACCAGAGAAACTAGAAGAAATTCAAGAAGAAGATGGTGATGATTATCAAGAATTGCCATTTAAGGAAAGTGTGGCATTGGCATTGGAATCAGAGGATCCATATTTGGATTTCAAGAAATCAATGGAGGAAATGGTGGATACACATGGGATAAAAGATTGGGAATCTTTACAAGAATTATTAGGATGGTATTTGAAGATGAATGGGAAAATAAATCATGGATATATTATAGGTGCTTTTGTTGATTTGCTTATTGAGTTTTCTCCACCTAGTTGTGATTCAATTACTTGTTATTCTTCTGCTGCTTCTTCATTTTCTGCCCCTTCTTCTCCTCTATCTTCACTAGGAAACAAGGAGATTGAGGAGCAACAAAAAGGGGACTAGTATTAACTAAGAAAATTGTAATAGTTTTGTATATTATGGTAATTGTTTAGGTTAGAGGACAAAAAATTATTATACATATTGCAAATGGAGATTATCATTTCTACTCCTTTTTAAACCCCTTATTTCTCTTTCGGAAATAACTTCTCTATCTCTATCGGTTACTGATAAGGTCTGCATACATTTTACCTTTCCATACTTCACTTGTGAAATTTCACTGGACATGTTATTTTTGCTTTTAACCCTTTCTTCTCATAAAAAGATGCTTGTTCCATTCATCTTTGCATATCCTCTACACTATGATGTGTAATAATACTTGTTCAGCTTATGAAATTAAGAAGTCATTTTAGATTGGTTTCTAATTCACTTTTATCATTAATTATAGTCATTTATCATACATTATTTTTTATTATATTCAAAGGATAATTTGAATGAAACAAGTAAAAATGGACTGAAAGAGTAATTACAATAACAACTAACATTATGTAGTGTAATTTTACAAGTGATGTCTGCCGAAGATGGTGCGTATGTTTGTAAACAAATGAGTGATACTATAATTGTCGCATAGGATAATATAAGAGTAATATTAACAATATCTATGAGGAAGCTAGACAACGTTCGAGTATCTATAACTTCACCTTTTGCATTATTCATCGACTTCCATATCTTTCTGTTTAGAGTTATGCCCTCGACAAATTTCATGTTAAGAACCTAACTACAAATTACATGCATTAAGTTTAAATATCCCAAGGATCATTGGGCATCACCATTCTAAGTCATGGACCTTCTAGTGCATTTCATTAGAGTGGTGTTCTTGCATAATATCATTGTACCTTTCACTTTATTAATAGTACCTTCCTTTTGAGTTTGACACACCAACATTCTTTACCTTTGACAGTGTTTGGCAACATTAAATGAAGCACACTAGTTAGGCAATGTAGATATCCCCTCACTTTCAAATTATCTGTCACTTTTTCTATAAAGAGTTATATCAACCTATTTATTTATCATTTTAAAAGTTTAAAGATATTTTTTTTTCTTGAAAACTATAGAGTTCTTGAGACCTTGATTATGGGGTATTATTATATCTTAAAGCTGTTAATTTAATCTATTTCTAGGTGTCTATTTACCTTTTCATCTCATTTCTGTTGATAATGACATACTCATTAATCAAATGACACATAAATGAGTAAATACATAATGAAAGAGAATTATAATTAAAAATACTCCAAATTAATATTTCTTAAGGAGCGTATAAAGTAAAATTAGACTAATAATATGAAACAAAAAGATATCACTATAATAACTCATCTTTATATGAAAGTGTCACATCAACAAAATACAGGAGAGATTTTGATTATATGAATAAACCAGTTTTATCTAATAATAACACATTTTAAAATTTTACAGGTCAAAACTCAAAACAGACAATACCGATAAGAGATTGGACTGTTACAATTACCAATTATAGAGAAATAAACATATGTTCCTTGATAGGAATTTGTGCCAAAAACATCTTTATGGTTTTTAAAAAGGGTAGTTGGAAGATCATGTGATGTGGATGAGAATATTGTCTCCATAAACATTAGTTAAAAGTAGTTTTCTATAGGCATATACATATATATACAGCCTGGATAACAAGGATTATAATTTATAGGAGTTAGGACCATCCAATTATTCACCATTTAGTAGCTCAAACAATATAATGCTTTGTCTTTCAACTATGTGCCTACTATTATTTTATTTTTTGGACCATTTTCTTTGACTTTAATTAAGAGTTAGGCATGAATCATGCATGATATTCAAAGGGAGATGGTGAAGTTTGTGTAGATGTAACATGATCCAAGGGTGTGACCTACCTAGTGATTAACTAAGTGAATTGAGAATTACAAGATCTCAAAATTACTTTTCTTGTATAGACAAATGTATTTTATAAGTATTTAAATTTTGATAGATAATATTATTAAAGTTATAAAATTATTTATTAAACTCTAAATTAGTAGAAACTATATTCTTGTGATATTCCGTCAATATCTTGGTACCCTATTGGTATCATATAATTTATGAGCTCTTCTTGTAATAAATAAAATAATTAAGAGAAAATTATTAAAGTTACAAACTTATTTATTGAATTCTAAATTAGTAGAAAAATATATTTTTTGTGATACTCTATTGATATTCGATATCATATAAACTGAGCTTTATCTATACGTGTCTCTTCAACATCAACATTACCCCAATGCCTCAAAGGCTTTCGCCCATTGCGGGGTAGGGGGTCGGATATATGCAGCTTGACCCCTATGTTTAAAAACATAGCGCGACTGTTTCCGGATGACTCATGATGAACGTCGAAAGTTGCATTAACTAACTGTACTTTACAATTGAAAGAAGCGCAGACAGTTTAAAGAGTCATTTTGCTTTATTCCATTATACCCTAAAGCCAAAAAATAGTAAATCTTTGGCTCCATCCAAGATTGATGGAATAGTATATGGGTCTCTTAATTTTAAAAATAATTAATGCTAAAAGAAAAAAAATTTTTTTTTTGAAAGAAACTAATTAATTCTCTTTTAATTATCACAATTAATAACTACAATTGCATATCTTATTATTAAAATAGAACTGAGGAGTAATGTCTAAACTTCTTTAATAATTGTGAATGTAAATTTTAGTTGGAGGTATGAATCCCCAACTTCCCTTCCCTGTCAAAACATGAACTAATAAAAGTCAAAATTTTCTTTCCCAAGAAAAGACATATCAATGTCACCTTTGAAATTTAATTTCTCCCTACTTGTCATAACTTGTTATATTATCCTGAAGAAAGAATAATGAATTTTTTTTATAAATATTAAAAAAATTATAATTAATAATAAAGTATTTCAAATTATGTAATAAAGTATTTTCTATTTTTTAAATAGAATAAATAAAAATGGACGAGCAAAATAAACTTATATATAAGTAAAATAAAGTGTACTGGCTATTCCAATCAACACGCATTTTAACTTACTTCATAAAATATTAGTTATATTTATTGAACAATTTTATCCTTTAAAACTTGAAGAATGTGAGAAAATTATCTAATTAAGAAGACATCTAAGATTCGTATAATAGCAACAACAATATATTTAATTTAATTTCATAAGTTGAATCGAGAGAAAATAGAGTATATGTAGATTTTATTTTTATCTAGTGAAGGTAGAGATACTATTTCTGAAAGTCCATCGACTCAGGTGCAACACAATCAATGTAATTATTAAAGAAAAACATGACAACTGATAAGAAAATAATACATAACATATTAGAAAGAAGAATATTCGCAGATAGTCATTCAAAAATATCTTAATTATACTCTATAATTATAGTTTAGACAATTATATTTCGTAACTAGAGTTATAGCAGTGTTTATATAATTCGCCGCATAATTTGTATACATTTGTATAATTCGCTATACAATTTGCAATTTTTTGTATAGCGTTTGTATATTTAATTATACAATTCGTGCACAATATTTGTATAATTCACTATACAATGTATACTTTTCTATACAATTTAATTTACACATAACTTTTGTATAATCACATGCAACATTTGTATAAGTCGCGCGAATTATACAAAACTCAAACTGTAATTACAGCTAGATGTTTGTTGTGAGCTGTAATTAACTCAAACTATAACTATATTAGTCAATTAACTACTATATGTTTGCTTATCCACATAATTTATACTTTTCACTATTGCCCTTTATAAATATATAGTGCAATTTATCTCCTAATGGTACATATAAAAAAAGTTTCAAACATTTATCTTGAATTTTGAATAATTCAACTATTTTAAACATCGAAGAACAACAACAACATACCCAGTGGAATAGTACAAGTGGGTCTGAAAAAGATAAAATGTACGTAGACCATGTCACTATCTCATAGAAATAAAGAGGTTATTTTTGGGATGAAGGAGAGTAATAAATATTTCTAAAATTCTGATGGGTACTTATTATGCTTATGAAATCAAGACGACAAAATTCCTTTTACAAACCTAACACATAGTAAAACGAAAAAAAAAATTAAAAAAATAACAAGATGCTAGAATTCCTGAAACAGTGTTATATTGTAATTGTTAAATATATCTTGTAAATACGTCTAATTCTAAAGAACTAAATATATATAAGATATTTTCCTTCCAAATATACATAAGAAAAATATACACAAGATATTTTCTTTCTAAATATACATTATAAAAACATCTACAAAATATATTTAACAATAATGGAACAAACATAAAAATTATTTGACCATTTCATCATGAAAAAATGGAAGCATGACAACATAGCTTTATGATGATGAATAGTAAGTACACAATAGCAGCACATGCATGTAAAATAACAGTGCAAATATATACAGAAATTATGAACTGACAAATAACAAATGACCAAAGTATGTTTTTTTTCCATTCAATTGTTTTTGTTGTTACATCACCATCACCATCATCCACTGTTCAAAACAAGTGCAATCTGACCACCTGCTTTCTCCTGTAGTCTGTCAATATTGCATTTCAGAGACAAGTGAAGTCTGAGAAGATAGTGTGTATGTAATTTTACTAGTTGTTTTTGATAGATGTTTGTTTAAGTAAAAGATATCAAAACCCAAGTATTGCATTTAATAGAGTAACAAACGTGTAATCTCACAAGTAGAGTCTGAGGAGGTAGCGTGTATGCAATCACACGCCTATCTTGTGAAGATAGAGATATTGTTTTCTAATTGATCCTCGAGTCAAGTAAAACATATCGAAACTAAGTATTGCATTTAAAAGAGTAGAGAAAAGTTCTGTGGTGTGGGCGGAGTTGAACACTTCAATTTGGCCACTGAATAGATTAGTTTTGATCCAGATATTGTACTAGTCTTTGAAAATCGATTGAATATATATAAATTATTGAATTAGAACTCAATAACTTTAAAGGATTTAGAATCCCACACTTATAAACTTCAAATTCTGACTTCGCCTCCAGACAAGTACAATTGCGAACAAAGGATGTACAAAAATGAATGATTAGGGATGTAATACAACAAACAAGGAAGCATCCTCTCTTGCGAGCACAGCTGGTGCTGCTTGCCAAACAGGTTTGGATTCACATATTATGGCCAATCTAGACACCCCGGATTTGGTCAAACTCGTCGTGTCCAAGTATATGTGCAATACAAATAGGCATGCATAAAGAACAGAACACACTGAGTCTAAATTCTGAATCCGTCAATCATGATCAATTTGGTCGCACATATTACATATCCCAGCAATTTCTCTATTAAAAGAACACAACCGTGCGCGCACACACAAAGAGCAAGAAAAATATTAGAATCAAGAAAGGCATAAGTATCAGTTGAACAAATGCATTAGTTCTTCTCAAATAATAAAAATTGCACCAACAAGGTTCCTAACAGATGGAAGCAGTAAAGCACCCATGCTGATTGAGCAAAGCACAATGGCCTCAACACATAATACCTAACTTCAAAGAATTACAAATGTAAATCTTAAATTTGACACCAATGTAAACTGAAAATGAACTCTTTCTCAACATTGACAGTACAGCAAAATCAAAATTCAAGGTTGATAACAATGGATGCTGTTTTGCTATAGCAAACTCACAAGGGTAAGGTAGATAGGCTCATGAAACAATAAGAAGTCCTATTTCTAATTGAAGATAGTCCCAAAACGAAATCTGTTTCACATGTAAAGGAAAAGCAAACAATTTTTAACAACAGCAAAGACTCGGAGATTAATATTAAGGATGATAGCAGGAAACTCATTGCGAAATTAACCTCAAAACTTTCAACAAATTGCATCTCTTTATCCATCATTTGGGCTAAGGAGACACAAATAAAGCTTAATCAGAATCTTCAAAATACTCTCCATCAGATGGCTCATCAAACGAACGCATGTCAAGCTGGTAACGAAGGATGCCCCCAATGCCACCAAATCCTCGGCAGAACTGTGACCCCTCTTGAGATCTGTTAGTGACAAACTCAAGTGAACAACCAAAGTTTTTGTACTCATTCGCAAACCACTCCAATAGCGGCATTTTGTCCTGGACCTCCAATTCAGCTGAATTTTCGGGAACCTTGAAGTTGCTATGATCAGCCTCTTGGTCCTTGTTTAGGTGCTTGATGACAATCTCATTGGTAACACTATTTTTCAGCACAAAACGGTTTATATCAAGATTTTCCCATACAACAAGAGTTTCAACAGCTCCCATCTCCA
Source organism: Solanum ossicruentum (assembly GCA_025774065.1). Classification (NCBI taxonomy): domain Eukaryota; kingdom Viridiplantae; phylum Streptophyta; class Magnoliopsida; order Solanales; family Solanaceae; genus Solanum; species Solanum ossicruentum. The sequence goes on along the minus strand of JAOTQR010000007.1, from coordinate 1,765,302 downwards.
GAGCTTTTATTGTGTCATCCACGCCAAATACATACTTTCCAGTATCTTGACTGATTTCCTCAAAGAATTTTCCTATCAAGCGCTTTTCTTGTATGAACTTCACATTTGAGAGAATCTCAGCAGATAGCTCAATGGCCTGACTGAAACCGTTTTCCCCACCATAGGACACATCAACTACATTAAGTATCTTTGCCTGAAGACGTGGATCAAACATATCAGACTGGCTCAGCTCTGTCTTGAAATCAGCTGACCCAGCAAGTATAAGTCCAGATACATTTGGCTGACTAGTGGCTGGATTAATGAAGAACTGAGTAGCAAGCTCTGCTGTCTTCCTCACATAGTTATGGCGTTTCTCCATTCGAAGACGAGCAAATCGCAGAGCTGATTGACCTCCTCTTCCGTGCTTCTTGGGAAGGTCAACAGTGAATTTATGAAGGATTTCCCTAGTGTTGCCACTTAAGGTCCCAAAAAGAGTGCCATTGCCATCCATGACAATGAAACCAAACTTCTCATCTGATTCCAAAAGCTCACCCAGAGGTCCCGTGTGAAACTTGTTGTCACATAGGTACAGAGACGCATTAATGGGCTTAAAGGGTGTAAGGTCAAACGTTACCTTCTTTTCCTTCCCATCTTCAGTCATTATTGTTCCGGTATAAAGGACCAAACCATTAGGAGGTACCTTATTATACAGTTTAAGCCTCTGCTGGGCAGACGTTATTGCACCAAGGACAGACTGACGATTTACTCTGCTCTTAATATTTGATGCAGTACCATATTCTTCTGCCAACATCCTGGTAATCCTAGATATCTGATCACCGGGAGGTATAATAAGAGAGATCATACTGGTACCATTTCCTCTTGCAGATTCAAGGGCTTTAATTAACTTTTTCATTTTCCATATTTCAATATTCTTGTCATTTTCTTGGCCATCTGCCATTGCAAATTGATACTACCACAAGCTGAGCTACAATTAGCCTGACCTAGAAAGCAAATTGAAGACAAATTAGAGTCCATATAGATCGGGAATGTAAAATTCAGAAGATAAGTGAGAAAGATAATGTAATTAGAAATTACAGGTGCATTTTCAAGTAACTACTACTAAGCATTCAATTATGGGGCTTCATCAATGGATAAGAATTTCACAATCTCACTTAAACAATCAAAAGTAAATAAAAACAGATAAATGCACATTTTTCAGCACCCTTAAACTTTTTTAGCTATCAACATGGTTTAAAGGACAAATAGCAATTAGTCATCCAACGCCATTTTTATTGTCATTACAACAACATACCAAGTGTAGTTCCACTTTGATAGTCCCACAAAGTAAGGCGTGGGAGGATAGAGTATAGGCAGACCTTACCTCTTACCTCAAAGGTAGAGAGGTTGTTTCCAATATACCCTCGTCTCAAGACAAATGATCCAAAGCAGGCACAAAAATAGAAATAATGGAAATACAAGAAATAAGAGATAATAATAGAACAGTAGATAATGTAAACTACAGCAAAATAATACATTACTCAAGGTATAAGAAACAACAAATAGCCATAGAAATCAAAAGACAAGAAACTACAGGAGTAATACTAGGAATAGTAATATAAACGTGAAATAAGACAACACACTGCTACCAACTAATCTTCTACTCTAATCCGTATCCTCCACACCCTCCTATCTAAAGTCATGTTCTTGATAAGCTAAAATTGTATCATCTTTTTTCTAATCATCTCTCCACAATACTTCTTTGGTCTACTTCTAACTCTCCTGAATCCATTCACAGCTAACCTTTCATGCCTCTGCACCGAGACATCTTTGCATCCCCACATCACATGCCCAAAACTATGCTAGTTTCGCTTTCCACATTTTGTCCTCCACCAAATCAACTCTCACCTTGTCCAAAATATCCTCATTTCCAATCCTACCTTTCCCAGTATGCTCACACAACCATCACAGAATCCTCATTTTGTGAGGTAGTGGTAAGGTCTGCGTACATTCTACCCTCCCCAGACCCTACCTGTGGGATTTCATTGGGTATGTTATTGTTGTTATTGTTACATTTGAACGTGAGAGTTCTCGATTGGCCAACCCTCGACCCTCGTACAAAAAGCAGGTCTAACCACCAGTTTGTAAAACTTGCCTTTTAAGTTTCGGCAGCACTTTCTTATCACATAAAGAATTCGGGTGCGAGCCTCCATTTCACCTACCTTGAGCCAATACAATGAGTGACATCCTTGTCCATAATAACCTGATTTCTTCTTGGTTTTATCTTGCGTTAACATGCTACATGTGAAATAGGTTGAGTTCTAGATATGAATGCTATCATTTTCCATAAATTGAATTCATCACACACAGTTGAGTATGTTTCTGCTTTGAGAAAAAAAAAATTAACCAACTCACCCCTGACTGCCAAAAAGAAATGGCATCCCTTAAAATATAGAAGAGGTGTACAACAGGAGAGTATGCATCCCTTAAGAATTAGCAGCAACCAAACCTGTGTCAAATCCCCATTACCCTCTATCATCTTCTCATGATAGAATACCTTTAAGACTAACCTCTCTTGATTATCAAACACTTATACTGCCTGGACTCTTAATCTGGCTTGACACTCCCATGTCAAATGGGTATGGTAGTATGTATAATTCTTATGAATACTTAAATATGCACTTATGATCTACTTTCATAAAACATTTGAATGTAAGTCACATACAATCTATTTTCATGAATACATCTTAAACATAAGCAGATATTTCATATCTATAACTTCAACTTCTTAAGTACTCCAGGGATTCATGTTGTAGGTTCCTAATCCGGGAGCAACAGCCCGAATAAATAAATGTAAATTCAGCAATACAATAAGTAAAAATTCAAACCCGTGTCTTGGCTGAAAATCTACACCTGGTTCCCAATGAGAAGGACAATGCACCTTTATTAATTTCTGAGAAACAACCCTAAAAACAATCAGTACTAGCTCACAAGCAAAGACCAAGAAAATTATTGAACGTAGGTAAACAAGAAATTATGGAAGTTCTGTGGCATCAACACTAGCCAAACTCTTTTATCACTATAATCAAAGGCAAACGGACAAGGTTACATTCATAACAACAAAACAAGTTTCCACACTAACTAACTAAAACCACTTCTCTTTCGAGATTCTGCAATCCACAAATCATGGAATAAAAAAGAGATTAGGTCTTTCACATATTCCTTTTTTTCCATATCTAGTTTATTCTGCTTATGGGTTTCTGAGATGAGGGTTCCTAGGAAACAGTCTATTTACCTCTGGTGTGGTAAGGTCTGCGTACATTTTACCCTCCCAAACTCCATTTGTGGAATTTCACTGGGTATGTTGTTGTTGTTGTTACATATTCATAGGGCTGTCATTTCATACATTTTGAATTTTACAACAACAGTATTATACCCAAGGTAATTCTATACGTAGGATTTGGGGAGGGTAGAGTATACGCAAACTTTACCTTACCTCATAGAGGTAATAAGGTTTCTTCTGAAAAACCATCAGCTCAAGTAACACGCACCAAAGTAGTTTGACAAAGAAACATACAGAAGTAAATGGGACATAGCAAATAAAAGGGGAAACCAGGAACCAATAACAATTGTTAAATAATTCAATAACTGAAGCATAGGAAACAATGGGATGTAACAAAAATCTCAGAACAAGAACCCTACGAGTTATTACTACTGTATGAATGGAGAAAAAGGTATGGTGCACCACACTACCACCAAGCATATCCATAGAAAAACGACACAACGATCAATTACCTACAAACCTTCTACCTAACCTGCAACCTCTTATCTAAGGTCATGTGACATATCCTATCTAATCACTTCTTTCCAATACTTCCTTCATCTACCTCTAGCTCTCATTAAACCCAGTATTGCCAACCTCTCACACCTCCTCACTGAGACATCGACACATCTCCTCCTCACATATCCAAACCATCTCCGTCTTACTTCACTCATCTTGTCCACCGCAAAAAGACTCCCACCTTATCTCAGATACCTCCATTCCTAATCTTATCTCTCTTCATATACATTTCAAACCTCATTTTACTATAGCCCTATAATTCCTCTAGCTACCAGCACAAAATAGTTCTAGCAATGATTTCTCACACATATACAACTATAATTGAGATTAATTCAACAAGTAAGTCCTCAATAAACAAATCAATTTGAAGACACTATAAAGCAAAAAAAAAAAACATTTTTTTTAAAAATCATGAATCCAAGCAAATCTCACTTGTTATAGATTGAATTCAAACAATCTCAAATCAACATTTGAAGCTAAACAATGAAAATCCATGCTAATTTTCAGAGAAAAGAATGGGTGTACGTCACCTGTTCGAAGCAGCACGCGCAGTACCTCGAACAAGCTGTTGAAAAACTGTGGAAACCCTTTTGAGCTTACTAATTTTTTTTTTTATTTTTTACACTGCAATAATATTATTGGATGGTGAAATAATAAAAACTGAATTTTACTAAGCAAGGCTCGCCGGAGAAATTTGAACAAAAGGTGTTGTAATTCTTATTTTATGTTTGGTGACTCTGATCAAGAAAAGAGGCAAAATTACTTTTAATTAAGTTAAGTTGGATTAAATCAAAGAGATTTAAAATTTTAAGGTGTATAATAAAATTTTAAAATGTGAAAAAATCTTTACTCTTTGAAAATTCCACATTATTATTATCTTTTAATCTTATTCTTTTTCTCCATATTTTTCTTCTTTCTTTCATTCTTCCTTCCTTCATCTTCTTCTCTGTTGTCACCATTGTTATTGTTGTTGTCATCGCTTTTGTTGCCATAAACATTCATTCTCTTTATAGTATTTATTTCATTTTTTTATGGATTGTTGAATATAGTTTGATTCTGAGATTTTTTTAAAAAAATTAAGTCATTGAAAGAAATTCTACAAATGATCATTTTATTACAACGAATGATCATTCTGTTGCAACAAATGACTCTTCTGTTGTTATAACATATGTGGTGGTAAAGAAGATGGTGATGGTAGAGGAGGATGAAAACAATGTTGTGGTGGTGAAGAAGGAGAAAAAGGAGATTGATGGTAGTAGAAAAGGAATAAGAGGAGGTGGCGGGGATGGTAGCGGCACTAGAGGAGCAGAAAAAGGACGATGGGAAAAGGGGCGAAGGGAGGGGGGGAGGGGGTAGGGTAAAATAAGATTTTTATGTAAATAATAAAATTTGAGAATTTTTAAATTGGTGTCATTAATTCTAATATTTAAATAGTCACCTCTAGTGAATAATTAAGACTTGAGTCACTTTTTGTTAATATTAAAACTTTGTTGTCACATTTAATAAAAGATGCTTCAATGAGTTCATATCTTGCTTAAACTATTATAATATCGTAGAGTTACCAATATGAGTTACGTTGCAGTGATGAGAGTGTTTCATCTTTAATCAAAAATTGCGAATAATTAGAGCCTTGAATATGATAAAATTCTGTTGGGAGTTTATTTTGACTTATGAAAAAAGTTTTAACAATTTGTTTGACATGAACTAGAGAGAGTACTCTATTCTATATTAGAAGAGGGAAAGCCGAGCACAGAGGTGGCAAAATAAGCTCAAACATAAGCAATTCGCCCAATCCGTTCAGAATTATATAGGTTGGGTTCAATATTATTCAGAATTGAGCTAATTTTTTGCTTAATACAGTTTAACCCATTATAAAATAATTAAGAGTTGTACTCAAAAAGATTCTCACTTCAGTTTAATGTATCATGTGTTTTGTATGTTCAATGTTAGTTTTAAATTAAGTGGGTTAAATTGGGTGGGTCATGACTCAACTCGAATTTTAGTTCATTTGAGCCCAAAATACATTTGAGAGGGTTAAGATCCAACCAGATATTTAATGCAACCCATTTTAACCTCCCCAATTTTATCTCAACCCACCCATTTGAGACCCTTAGTTGAGCACTTTAGTATTAGTCGATAAATTGATTGATTTTCCCTTCTACTTCAACTTTTTCTATTTATATTTAGTACTTTGTTTCAATTTATTTGTCTTACTTTCCTTTTTAATATGTATGTCATAAGAGTCCCTCGCTCGCGTCTCTTTTATCTCGCTCGCCCATAAAATCCTATCAGATGTCCCCCGCAGCCACTGGGTTACTTGGGCCTCTTGCCGGGCTCTTTGCGAACCAACTCGTATGATTTTTCAAAAAAGTTGTGTAGGAGCCCCTGCAGCGCTAGAATCCGTGGGCTAACACCCACAGAAAATTATCGAAGTCGCATGTTTTATGTTCTTTCGCCCATAAAATTCCAATCAGGTGTCCCCCGTTGCCACCGAGCCACCTGGGCTTCTTGTCGCGCTCGTTGTGGACCTATTCGTATGATTTTTCGATATAGTTACGTGGAAGCCCCCTGCAGCACCAAAAAATGTGGTCTAACACCCACAGGCTAACACTGTAACACCCCATGAAATTATCGAAATGCCCCTAAAATATATCGTGTGTACAATGGTTCTTCCAAAGCTCCATGAGAAATTCGAGGCCGAATTTGGTATCAACGTAGAAAGTTGAGTCAGAAAATGGTCTCGATCTGATTTAAAAGCAAGCGAATTGAACTACAAAATGACCTATTTTGGGCCAGAAGCAGTAGCAAATCCAAGCCCCTCCGAGACGTGCCACCGGCGCGAAAATGTACTTAAGTGATATTTTTGTTGGCTTTTTAGACGAGAATTGATTTTCGGAAAAAAAATCAAAAAAATGAACTGGTGCCCCCCTC
>JAOTQR010000007.1:1678441-1691012 GCA_025774065.1 Solanum ossicruentum | reverse complement strand
TTCTTATTAAAAATTATTTATATCATGCATATATTTTACGTCACATGAATTTAGATTAATTAAAATCTTATTTCAAATATAAAATATTATATAAGGAAAGTTATAATAGAAAATATATTTAAATATAGTATTTTTTACTTTTTAATTAAATTAAAAAATAAAAAAAGATTGTCAATAAGATAACTCGAGGCAGAATCTATTAATTTTATCTCTATCAAATATGAAATAACCTTATCCTTAAACTAATTCTGATTACTCAAACAAGTCCTTGAGTTTTTAATCTTGCTTTTGTTTTTTCTTAGATCAGATCAAATTAACGGTGGTTGAATTTTATAAGATAAAAACTAAAGATGACTATTATTTTGGAAGAATTAAAGAGTTGTAGCTATACTTTGGATATTTATAATTCATAGCTATTGTTTAAGATGCTACAATAAAAAAAAATCATCTTTCTCCTTACACTCTCGCTTCTCTCCCTATTTTTTTATGGGTCGGATCAAATTTGAGTAAATTATAATTGAGCAAGGTAATAAACGGGTCAAGATCTAATCCAACCCAACCCAACCCAGCCCAAATTAGCTTGGGTCAAAACGAGTTAAGTAATGAATTATAGAGCGGGTCAAGATCCAACATGATTTAACTTTTTCTAAGTTTTACTTATTTTATTTATTCTTTTTAAATATTTTAGAACTTAATTAAATTTTTTCTTTATTAATGCTATATAAAACATATTAAATAAAAAAAATTGAAAATATTTTGACAAGATCTCTCGAGTCAATTTAGGTTGTATATCAATCCAATTTAAATAGATTGATTTGGGTTGTGTTAAGATAAATTGAGTTAATAAATAGAGAGATTATTAACTTGCCAAACTTCAACAAGTTGAGTAGATTGAGTTTAATTTTGTCACTCTAATATCAATACATGCTTTTAGGTTGTATCCTCTCTCCGCTCTATGTTTATATATATATTTTTTTTGTGGTGTTAGGCTATTATTTATAATGCATGAATATAAATATTATTTATAATACATGAATATTATTTATTGTTGAACTATGTAAAATAGAATAAATAATTCAAATATAATAAAAAAGTATTTTTAAGTCAACGTATAACGAAAAAGTATATTTTATTTTATTTTAAAATAATTAAAAAATATTTGTAACCCTTTTACGTTGTATTTATAATACAACAAAAAGCATTAATGTTCTGTGCATTGAGCATTTCAAGTACCTTTTTTTGGACATTATGGGTTTTAAAGTGATTAGTGTATGGATAAAAAGTCTCTTTTGGAAAAGTCATCCTATTTCAATTTTATTTTATGTGAATTTTTTTGGTTTATTTAAGAAAAATTATTATTTTATTTTAATAAAAAATAAATTATTTTTAATTTTTTAATTTTTAATAAATTGATTTTTAGCAATATAAATATTTAAGAATAATTTTAGATCATTAATTTTAAAAGTTTTTCTTTTTTAAAATCATGGCAAGCTAAAGATTGTATGCTTCATTTTCAATATTTTTTTTGGGCAACTTTAGTTCCTGATTTTGAGTTTATGACTTTTTGAAGGGAAATTAAAAAGTAAATGGAAAACATACCTATCATTCAACCATTGAAAGTAATTAGAACAAGCCTAAAATTATTATTTTTCAGTTAGTTACAATTTCATATTCATAATAAATTTATTGAAGTATTGCGATTAAATAGAGAAAACTCTTAGGTGTCATTTGGTGTGAAGGATAACATCAAATAATTTTATGATTAAATTATAATGTCACTTAATTTATTATTTAATTGATAAGTTTAAAATAATTTATTTCGAAATTAATAATTAATATTGAAATAAGTTATTCTTTCTCAAGATAACTTATCTCGAAATAAAATAGATAAATGATAAATATATTCTTGTAAACTCTTTCTGTACATTGTTTTTCATTTTCATAAAGGATATTTTTATAAATAAATAGTTTGTTCTTAAAATGCTTATAATACATATTATTTTGAATATAACAAATCAAACACTTAATTAAAACTAATTTTATAATAATTTATCCCATCACGGCTAATTCGCGTGTTTCAAACCAAATGGAGTCTCATTTCTCTCTTTTGCTTTTCTTTGTTTTTTTGTTTGCCCACAGTATTAAGATTTAAACTATTCAATTATGAAAGGAGGATGAAATATTAGAAAATAAACTTTGTTATTGCAGAAACACAAAAATATAAGATAATTGTATTTCTTAAAATAATTCAAGTAGCTTATTTAAGTAAAAAAAGTATTTCAAATATTATCACTATAAAAGGAGGATTCTTCTCAAATTGTATTGATAACTTATTTTGCTAGATTGGTGAAGAGCAACAAGTTCTCTAGTCAAACGAAGATGGCGGAATTGAATGGGCTGAAACTGGAGCAGAGGCATGGAAAATCAAGAGTAAGAGTAGCCAGGGTTTGGAGAGATCGATATGGAAAGCATCAGTTTGCTGAATGGAATGTTAACATCAGCCTCATCTCCGATTGTTTACCTGCATATATCTCCGGCGATAATTCCGATATCGTCGCCACTGATACCATGAAGAACACTGTAATTCATCTATAACACCTTATATTCATTTATAGATTCAAATCTGGCGTCTCAATAAAATAGGTGGGTCAGAGACATATTTAACTGAATAAAATTGCTTACACATTTGGAAAGCCGTACTTTAGTGGCTTCACCGCTGGCCGGCCGTGGATCTGTTGCTCGATTTCGTCATCCGTGAAACTAATACAGAAATGCTAATGTTTTAGTTTTCAGTAATTTTTTCGAAGAAATTGGACGATCCTGAGTCATGAATGAGACTGTAGGATTGATTTAATTATTTTAGATATTGTATGATCCCGGATTTTCTTCACTTTTTGTTGAATAGACAAGTAGCTTGTACTTTGGTCTGGAAACAAAATATGATTAAATACTGAATTATTTATTATATTTGAGGTTTTCATTGTATGTTAGTTCTGATTATTGAACTCTGAAACAGGTATATGCAAAAGCTAAGGAATGTTCAGAGCAACTCTCAGCTGAAGATTTTGCAATTATTCTTGCAAAGCACTTTACCTCCTTTTATCAGCAGGTTACACTTTGTCACCTTGTCAAGATCTAATAATCCCCAATTTATTTGGGACTGAGGCATATATTGTTAATATCTAATAATGAAATCTCAGTAAGACAATAATTGAATGTCAATGGAATAGTGTTTCTGGTAGAATTTTCTGATTTTTATTAGTGGAAGTAAAAATGAACTTGTTACAAGAAATACAATGCTCTTAAACTGAAGGGGAAAGAAAGGAACAAAGCAGCCATTGATGGGCTTGATTTCTTGAGAGAATGAGAAAAGAAGAGATAAGAAGAGGAAGTGAAGGATCAGAGGAGAGAGGGACAGAATGTGAAGTGGAAAGAGAGAACTGAGACAATCCTCAGTTTTGTATGATTTTCACCATAAGTCCAACCCCTTTTATATGAGTGAGCAAACAGTCAACTAATTTCAACCATGTGCCCCTCACTTGATTATTAGTATATCTAGATTCATTACACTCTTGCCAATTGCCATTTAATGATGTTAGTTACTGCGACTGACTACTTGGTTATTTTAGCCTCTGAAGTAAGTAATGTCGGAAGGGTACCATGTTAATTAAACATCTAAGGTATGTGTTGTCAGCGTTCCTAAAGACATCTCATATTTTCTCATATCAATCCGAGATTATGTCCATTAATCTGTCCATTGCCCTGTTCAGAAGAACAAACAGTTGTGTATTTGTTGCTTTCTGTTGTGTGTGGAGTCCCGATGTTCTTGTGCTTTGCTTGTGACATTGCCTAATATAATTATAGGACTGACTTACATGGATTCTACAACACACTTTACAAGGATCTTCTTAAGTGCTTTTTCATATTGTGTTGCTGCAGGTCACTGCTGCAATTGTTAATATAGTTGAAAAGCCATGGGAACGTGTTAGCATAAAGGGCCAACTACATGATCATGGTAAGCCTTTTGATTTACGGCCCAATGTGTTGCATACTTCCGTAATCAATTCCCCCCTCCCCTCAGAAGTTAAATGAAGCTCTACCTTACCTTATGCTGCTAATCTCATAAATTGTGGTGAGCATTCTTCTTGATTTCTCATCTGCTGCTAGGCTGATTTCCTCTCTTTCTTACTCTTCTTTCATCTCCTTGGTGTCAAATTAATTTTCTTAGACCAGCACATAAGTTATTTGGAATTCCAGTCCCATTGTAAGTAATGATAAGGCATTTCGAGTAAAAGATTCACTATTTTTTGGCTTTGGGGTATGATGGAATAAAGCAAAATGGCTCTTTAAACTGTCTACGCTTCTTTCAATTGTCAAGTAGTAGTTAGTCAATGCAACTTTTGACGCTCATCATGGGTCATCCGGAAATAGTCGCTCTATGTAAAAAAACATAGGGGTCAGGCTGCGTACATCCGACCCCTCAATGGGCGGGAGCCTTTGAGGCACTGGGGTAATGTTGTTGTTGTTGTTAGCCAGTTTTACAGACTTCCGAGCTTTCATTAACTATACCATGTCAAATTTTATAAGGCAAATTCAAGCTCAGAGTTAAGTCAGAGACAATTTTGCTTCCAAATAATGAGTTCTTTACGTCAAAGCTTCCTAGATAGTCTAAGTACTCCTAATTTTCAAGAAAGAAAAAATCTAAATTCTCCTATTTCTTGTTTGATCATGATCATATTTGAAAATTAGATCTTTATGAAATGCTAAAAGATTAAGCTTGATAATGGCTACAATCTAGTTAATGCAGATAACTAGATAAACCTGATCTAACATTGTAGTCCTTGTTTGGACGCATCATGAGTTTCCAAAGTTTGTATTTGCTTGCAGTTGGTTTAAACTAGAATGAGCTCAATTTAGGTGATTTCTTTTCATTTCCCATGTCTTGGTAGGCAGAGTTACCTAGGAAACTTATCTTACTTAAACATGTTTCCTTGATAAAAAGGATTCTATCTTCCAAAAGCCTTGTTTGCTTCATGGTGAATAGACTACACGTTTGTTGCTTTCTCCTTTTTCTCAATCAATCACCATTTGCTATCCTTTTACTGCTTCTAGGAGATGGCTCAACTAGTTTGCCCTCAATTGGGCTGAGAATGAAGCTCAATGTGGTCAACTTTTCTTTTGTCAAATGCTTCCAAGCGTTTTTTATGTCTGAAACTACTTTTTTGGAAATACTTTTCAAATCCATTTTAGCTGAGCATATCAATTTTTAGCTAATAAAAGGCCTTAAAGTTGGCCCTCTTATCATATGTTACAAGGAGCTTAATTTCCTGGAACATAGCTGCTAAATCCTAAGAGTTGCAGTTCATAGACCCCTTAGACCTTGAATTTATTGGTCCAGAATATGGAATCTGGGAGTTGAATACTGGAGGAGACGCTGGGGTTTGAAATCCCAAAGAGGGGCCTTGTTGTATGAATCAAAATGAGTTGTCGCTACTGATCCAATGTTCAATGAATTTAAGGAGTCAAGTGGGTGCATGGGCAAACATCTAGCTTTGAGATGCCCGGGTGCCTTAAGCCATGATGTTGCTTTTGTTTGATTTCTCTAATTTGTGGCACCTCCTTACTTCGGTTTCATTTATACAATCTGATTTTCTATCTGATGAGGTTTCCATTATCCACTTAGACTAATGAAGAAATTGGGTTTCCTTGAGATTAATTATTGTTGTATGTTGCCATCATTACAAGGTTTTAAGCTTGGCTCTGAGAGACACACAACTGAAGTAATGGCCGATAAATCAGGAATATTGCGCATGACATCTGGTATTGAAGGATTATCAATTCTGAAGACAACTAAGGTTAATACCTGTTATACATCTGCCTAAATTTCCTTCTTTATTTTCTGTTTCAAGTTGTTGCCGGTAAAGTTACAGTTCCACATACCTAAAAACAAGAAAGAAAAAGGCTGAAGTTTGAATGAAAGCTTTTTACAGTATTCCTATTAAGATATGCAATACTCCTTTGGTAGAAACAAGATATGTCACACTCCAAAGGAAGTCTTTTTAGTTTGTCTTCTTTCAACTCTCCCACCTTCCGGACAGAGTTAGTGGAGGTGTGGTGCTATGGATCAGCTGCAAGGCAGCAAAGGTAGTACTCTCAGGAATGATGAAGAAATAGGTGAGATATAGTTTTGAGATGATCCATGCGGGTCAGAAAAGATCCGTTCAGCCCTACACAGGTCCTTAGCCTTCTTTACTCTTAAGAGTGGAGTGCCAGCATCCAATATACTTCTTCCTATAGGAAGTAGGGACTTTTTCCTACATGTGATTAAAATATGGAGTAACGCTTTTTCACTCTAAACAAATGCCTACCAAAATTTCACTTAATAAGTGCAGTGTCAATTTGTGTAACAAATAGCTCATTGAAACAGTCAGGTTTTGAAGGATTCATTAGGGACAAATACACTATGTTGCCTGAAACACGGGAAAGGATGATGGCTACAGAGGTCACTGCATCTTGGAGGTAAATTATTATCTTTTTATATTTCTGAAAGCAATGGTGTTAAAGTTTTCCTTCATGAATGAGATCTTACCCTGTTTCATTCTACCCATTGTTGGCCATTTTGTAAACTTGAACGTTGGTTTATATAGGTACTGTTTTGAATCTCTCTCAAGTCTTCCCCTGAAGCCTCTGTATTTCACAGAGAGATACATGGATGTGAAAGAGGTCCTAGTTAACACATTCTTTGGACCATCTACTGAAGGAGTATACAGTCCTTCTGTTCAAGCCACACTTTACGAAATGGCAAAAACTGTTCTTGCAAGGTCCTCCTCTCAATTTCAACTCATAATACGTTTTCCATTTTCCTAGCCCACACATAAGAGAAACTAAACCTCAAAAACAGTTTATTTTCTTTGTCAAGTTACATAATTGCTATGAGTCCTTATGTTTTCTCGGTATTGTTTCTTCCAGGTTTCCTGACATTTTATTCATTCAGTTGAAGATGCCAAATCTCCATTTTCTACCAGTCAATTTGCCAAGCAAAGATAATTCAGTAATTGTTAAGGTAAAGTTTTCCTTCCCTCATTTGCTGGACTACAGTGAAACTCTGTCCTGAAATGCAGTGAATTTGATGACCATGTTATTCCCAACCCTTGTAATGATATTTACCAGGCAACATCCCATCCAAAACTGGACAAATTTCCATGAGAAAAGATGGTCAATTACTTGAGCTTTAGCCTGCTCTCTAGCTGAGCAAAACTAACTAAGCCTTGATTGAGGGACTTCCCTTAGTGACGACAAAAGTGGACGTTGTCAAGTTCAAGACTAATTCGGCCAAGATGACGTCAGTCATGCGTATCGATTCTTTAAGCAGCTTTGAATGGTATATACAGCATACATATGGATTAAAGAGGAAAGAAAATTTGCAAAAAAGAGAAAACAAATATAATTAAAAAGAACGATAAGATATTGATATTTCTAGCATCATCTTACTGGCAGTTTTATGTTTTGTGGTGTATATTACCTTTACCTGTTCCAAAACAAAAGAAAAAGAAAATAAATGCACAAAAACTACACTGGCTAAGAAGAAACTTAACAAACTATGTAATTTCTTTCTACCTGCTTTTGTCATGGCATGGTGGCATCATAATCATCGAATTTCTGTCATCTCTGGAAGCTTTAAACTACTAACTTTTCCGAAGTACTGGAAACATGTCAATACTGGAGGGATGGCCTGCATGGATTTGGCCTCAGGGAAGGAAGAGAGCAGTGGTGGGGGGCTTGAATTTGTTGGCAATAGGATAACTTGTGTGACCCTGCCCCCATGTTAGCATAATGAATCCACATTCTCAATTTCATAATAACTTAGCGCATCATGCCAAGTCATGGCGATGCAGTATCTACATGTATTGGAAGAGTTTGAATCAAGAGAATTTAATGCGGTGGAGACAATTTATGATCCACGTAAAAATGATTCTCAAGTTACATATCTTTAACCGTGTATTGTCCAGTCGCTTCAGATGTTTTAGTTTTCCAGTTCTATTGTTGCATTGCATATTGCATTCATTCATTGATCTTCTTGGCCTGATCATGCTCTCATGAGCTTGAATCAATGACTGATATTTAATCTATTGCAACCTTTCAGTTTGCTGACGATGTTTATTTGCCAACGGATGAACCACATGGAACAATTCAGGCGACTCTCAGTCGTCTTCGATCAAAGATGTGAAATACTGCTGATCTATGTTCGTTTTCTTACATTTAAGTTATTGCCAACCCAACCTGACATGGTTTTGAAACTTTGAAGGTTCGTTGTCGGCATGTAAATATAGGTATCAAATTGTCATTGTCATATAAAATAAATTTGTGGTGTTTGTTTCTCAAGTTCTTGGACAACATGATCTATCATTGTGATGTAATCCAACTTGATAATAAATGGACGTCTTGTTTGAGTCCTATTGATCAACGTCTTGTGTATATTCCAATTATACCTGTCAAATTGTGTTGATCGTTAAATTTTTATACTTCGATTACAAAGGGAAAAAAAAAACTCTTTGTCATTTACTGGCTGAGTCGAATAATAATTGCAACTTTTTATTTCGTTTGTACAAGGTCGGTGATCAAAGGGGAAATAAATAAGAAATTTTATCATTATCATTCATTTAGCCTCTTCAAACAAACAAAAGAAATTGGAAATAATAAATGAGTAGAATCTTCTAAAAAAATCACACAACTTATCCTTAAATATTTTTGATAGACAATTTAAATTTTCCAATAGGAGTACAAGGAAGAACTACTATTTAGTGAAATTTTTTGGGAACTTTTAAAAGTTATCTCAAACTTTTGTCTTTAACTTTTATCATTTAGGGGTTGTTTTGTGTGAGGTATACGTTATAATATTTTAGGAATACATCCATATTTAGTTGGAGGCATAAGATAATCCTTAAATTATTTATCTCACTATAATCCTTAAATTATTTATCTCACTATTTTTGCGTGTGATGAGATAAATTATCCCATATATATGGTAGGATAACTTATCTCGGGATTAATAATACCGGATAATATGTTGCCAACCAAACGACCCCTTATAGCATTGAATTGAATTTCAATCTTAATTCATTGTAAAAGATTTGTACCTTTATCGTAAATTTATGAATATTTTAAATAGGTTTTAAAACTTATAAGTGTCAATCATATTTCGTAAATAATCAAATATTTTCTTTAAAATATTATGATCAAACGTACGATAAAACTTCACTTTGAAATAACGTAAGAAAAATATTTAAAAATTTATGATCAAACACTAACTTAGTTCGTATGTGTTTGTAATAAAATTTTGACTTGTGTTACGTCGCAAAATACTAAAAGAAATGTTTTTTTAAAAAAAAAAATTCAGGAAACAGATCCCATAAAATATAAGTATATTATTGTAAAATTCGATCACTGTTTACGTCATTTTAGTCCCTTGAAATTCTTCAACTACCTCCTTGTTTGGCTTTAACAATATAAAAATGCAAAAGAGTTTTAACAGACAATTTGTCCTTTTCTTCTTATTCTTTTCCCAAATACTAAGAGGAAATCCAGGAATCTTCTTCTTTTCTATTCAGAAAAACTAATTTCCTCCTGATTTCCTTGCTCTAGAAGATTCCCAATTTCTTATGTTGGCACATACGTAATTTTCTTCTTGTATATAAAGATGGAACTTGATGTTCTGTTCCCCCAGTAATATAAAATTGCAAATTTTGCATTAATACAACTTGGGGTCTGGTGATTCTTGAATTTTCTGTGTTAAAGTTGTGATTTTTATCTGGAATTTTCGATATGAGTTCAGGGGGAGAAAAGAAGAACGTTGTTGTGATTGGGGGTGGAGCTGCTGGTTCTCTTGTTGCTAAAACCCTTCAAAATGTGGTCAATGTTTCTCTCATTGATGAGTAAGCATTTCCTTTTTTTATCAGCTTTTTGTCTCTTATTCTTCAATTGTTTGTGAATTTGTGTGAATTTTGATGACGTGTTAGCTTTATGAGTGCCCCTAACTCGTCACAAAGATAGGTATAAGATTTGCGTATATTCTAATACATGTTATGTTGTTATACTTATGAGTGTCCCTAGTCCAGTGCCGGAGCCATGATATAATTAGGGGGTTTTCAAACCCCTTTATACTATTTATATATGGTAAAAATAATCTTTTATGTATAGATAATAGATGTCGAACCCCTCGATTAGTTTGTGTTTTTTCTTTTTAAAATTTTGAAATCCTAAAAGAAAATCTGGGTTCCGCTGCTAGTTTATTTTGTGTGATTCCTTATTTTTCCCAACACGTACATCCTACCTTTCCAGATTGCCGTGGCGGTACTACACTGTTTATGTTGTGATTGATGTTAGATTTATGAATGTCCCTACCCTGCAAGGATAACCTAAGGTTTGTGTACATCCGTATCCTCCTCAGATCTCACTTGTAGGATTTAGACCTCTTTATGTTTTTGTTAGCTACATGAGTGATTTAGGTTGATGGTTTAAATTTCTTGTTTTTTTAATCATGGCTACTTGTTTGCGCTTGTTTATCACTGTACTATTGGTTTGTTGTGTGCTTAAATTAACTGAATGCGTGAAAATGGAACAGGAAAGATTATTATGAGATATCATGGGCAAGCTTAAGGTGTATGGTCGAACCTGATTTTGCAAAAAGATCTGTCATTTTTCACTCCGAGTACCTTCCTAGTGCGAAAGTCATTTCATCAGCTGCAGTTGACATCACAGACACTGATGTATTGACCAAACAGGGCAGCCGAATTGCATATGACTATCTTGTTGTTGCCACTGGTCATATACAAAGTGGTGCTGTGACGAAAACGGAGAAGATCAGTCAATACCAAGCAGGTATTGGTCCAATCTTGAGGTTACTTTTGTATTCTGCTTTCGTAGAACTCAAAAGCTTATTGGTAACTAGTTTTGCTCTTATCTTAAGGCACTTATTTTAAGAAATTTGACAAGGTTGAGTACTAAAATGGTGTGTTGAAGTGTGTGTCCATCTCATTTATAAGCTTATGATATTAGACAGAGCACACTTTTATTTTTTAATTGTATTCTCACCCCCTCACATGCAGGCCTGATTCTCTTTTCATGGGCCAAGCATGTGAAAATTCTGTTTTGGTAAGGGTGGCGGTGAGATTCAATCGCATTTGCCTACTCTGATACCATGTTGAAATGAACTTTTAGATGAGATGATCACACACTTCAACATGGCGATATATTGCCATCACCTTACAAACAGCTGTCTTATTTTGCAATCTCATTCTTATTGAACATGCGCAATTACCTTGTTTTAGATTGACATTTTACCTGTATCATAGTTGCGCATTTTGTTTCATAGTTTCCATCACTTCAAAAACCATATAATAGAGAACTTTGAGAAGGCGGCTAAGGTATATGGAAAAAAAAAGGATTAAAGAGAAAATAGAATCCGATTTGTCTCCTCTCCTCCTGTTTAGGATCCTAGAGAGGCTAAAACAAATTCTTAGCTCTAGTTATGTTAGCAGCACAAATTACTAGATGCTGTTTGTAGAATACCATAGATTGATGTAGTCTCTTTACATTTGGTATACCTAGTGTATATTGGGACTTAGATTATAACGTTGTTAAATTATTTCCTCTGAAATCATTTCGTCTGAGAGGAGAATCTCTTTCGTATGAGTGATTTATCATGAAAGAGTACAACAACAACAACATACCTAGTATAATCTCACGAATTGTTTTTGAAGACAGTAGGTTATACGTAGACCTTACCTTTACCTTCGTAGGATAGAGAGACTATTTCAAATAGATAATCGGCCTAAAAGAAATGATCTTGAAGCAAGGTTACAAGAAAAATATGACACCCATAGCAAGATACAAAGCAAATGAAGCAACATATCTATGAAGGAGTAATAATGCAAATCAAACTTCCTTTGTTCATTAAAGCAAACTTAAATTGTACTTGATCAGGGTATGGATTACTTGTGCTCAACTCTTGTTCCCTGGTTTACAGAGTATGAAAAGATAAAGGCTGCTGAGTCCATATTAATAGTCGGAGGAGGGCCAACAGGTGTGGAGTTGGCTGCTGAAATTGCAACAGATTTTCCTGGTAAGAAGGTGACACTGGTGCACAGGGGATCAAGATTGTTGGAATTTATTGGAGAAAGTGCTGGCAAAAAGGCACTGAATTGGCTTACTTCAAAGAAAGTTGAAGTCATATTGGAGCAATCTGTCGATGTAAACACTCCATCAGATGGTGTTTATAGGACATCTGGTGGAGAAACTGTGGCTGCTGATTGCTATTTCCTTTGCACCGGTACACAATTTGGTTCGGCATGGCTAAAAGAAACAATCTTGAAGGATAGTTTGGACAGTCGTGGAAGGGTAATGGTTGATTCGAATTTGAGGGTCAAGGGTTGCAACAATATCTTTGCTATTGGGGACATCACTGATGTTCCGGTAAGTCAACCATACTTTCTTTAATCTCTTACATGTTCTCATTCATCACACATGTTGTCTTCCCCATAAACCTTTAAATGCCAACCTCCTTTTCCCATAA
>JAOTQR010000007.1:1590025-1606784 GCA_025774065.1 Solanum ossicruentum | reverse complement strand
CAAACTTATATAAAACGAATTATAAATTGCAACAAATCAAACTATCTAAAAAACTAAATAAAATTTTGATTGACTCATCAGATTTTATATGTGCAATATAAATTGAATAAAATTAATAATATTTACAAATAACATAAAATATAATATAAGTCGCAATAATTAATAACTTAAAAATTTAAAAATCTATTAAAATTATATAAATTGAGACAAAAAAAATATATTGAACCCGTGTTAGCATCAAGTCTTATAACTAGTTTGTGATATATGTGTGAAAGTAAAATAAGACACAATAAAGTAACTATAAAAAAGAGTGGCACAAAAAAGTGTTAAAAGTAGTACTATTTTGGGTAGCTCCTTTATTTTCTCTATGGGTTATCGGCTTCATCATTATAATCACATCTTCCCCATTTCCAGGACCTCCTTCTCCAACCCTTTTCCTCTCTTCTTCTCCTTTCGCTTCAATCTCAGGTGAATATAATTTTTCTTATAGTTTTTACATACGCTAAATGTAATCATTACAATGAAAACATACGAATTATGTACAATACATTTGTCTATATGCATGTAACCAATTTTTTCTTGATTTTTTTGATGACCCATTTCATATGTGTGTGTGTAGAGTGTGGTGTTGCAATCAGAGTGGTAAAAATCAGGGACAAATGGAGAAAATAGTTGTAAATGGCTCAGAGTCACAAGTTGTAGTGGATGATCCTAATTTGTTGCAAAAGAAAATATCTGCAATTCGCCTGGCTGGTCCTGCGAAGCTACAGGTTAATGTTTACATTGTTGGGTTGATGAATTATGTTGAGAACAATGCGTGATTGGACAATTCGGCCCCAAAAGTTATGAGCTTAATGTGTTCGTTCACATTGCTTATTGGGTTGAATTTCTAATTTCTTGAGTATGTGTACTTTTAAGTGTCTTAGTTTGACTGAGCTCCATGTTTAAGAAATATAAATGTTGGAAATGGAAAACTTACTTAATATAAAAGATACACTCTTTTTGGGAGAGACCAGAGAGAGAAGTATGGCATTCACTTGTATAATTCAATGTTTCTCCGTGAAAAGAGTTGTTATGTAGGGAGTATTTTATCCCCTATCACACAAAAGGAAAACTTATAGTTTGTTTGATAGGTTCGGAAATGCTTCTTATTGGTTCTCTGCCCCCTATCGATGTGAATAGTTTTTTAGACTAAACCCAAGACCATGCTCTCCCTTTTGAGTCTGCTCTTAGGTGCCTATTCCGAAGAAGGAAAGACGGGGCATAGAAAGGCTAAGGCAATAGAAGCAAGACTCAGTCCCTGTAGGGAAGGCGCCAAAGTCTTTTCGAGACGTGCGCAAGGTGATAACCTAAGTGATTATTTTGAAGAAAGGGCTTACTATCTTCTAGAATTAGCCCTTCCTCTGCCTTATTCTTTTGAAGGTATGAGACCCAGTTCGACTTTCAAGAACCTTCTCTCGAAGATTCCCTTCACCAAGTCATCACCAACAATCAACTCTTATCCCTTGGTGTCAAAGGGCGAGTTCCTTTCTTATCTTGCCCAAAAACTTTCTTTGTTCTCATTGGAGAAAGACTCTCTCGCGACAAGGTTTTACACATAGGGCCAACTGCTACTTTTATCTTGCTTGCCCTTAATCTGTCTAGCGCCTTTCGGTTGGGGACCCCCAAGAACTTCATCAATAACTTGTTATTTCATGTTTAAAGCTTCATTCGTTATATTATGTGTGAGGATGAAGTAGCTTTAAAGTTCTCCTACTTCTTGGCTGTGATGTTAAATTTGTGATTTGGTAAACTTGTAAGTGGTTAGCTGAGCCTGTACCTGCATATACTAATACCTAGGTCCTTATATTAGCTACAAAGAGAATGTGTATATGAAGTATTTCAATTGCTTGCAAGCAGGATGTACTTTTAGAAGTGGAATCTAACTGATTGCATTTGTATAAGTCATGGCATGCTTCCAGAAAAGTTCTGTTATCCAGGATCAACTATACGCACTTTTCCAAAGTTTCTATCTGACGTACAACTTCTTTTAAGTGCTGAAGAGTGAAGAGTATTAAGGGGTCGATTGGTATGTGGGATAAGGTGGATATCGTAGGATTAAGTTAAGGATTAGATTTATACTGTGTTTTGATGATGGTAATAAATTTGTACCATAAACCAAACACAGTATAAATCTAATCCAAACTAAATCCTAGATATCCCACCTTTTCCCACTCAATTTGGTATTATTTTATCCAACCTCCTTGGTGGACTAAATTAGTCCAAGGATTATAATCTCAGGACTATAATCCTGGGATAATTAGTCCACGAACCAAACGACCCCTATGATTTGGTTAAGGGTACATGTGCCTAGCTCATTGCCTCTGGTACTTCCTGAATCTGCTGCATACTTGCATCTGCTTAAATTAGTCCATGTTTTGTATGACCTACGTACAGAACTATTGGCATTTATAAATGTAAAGTACTTGTCTTAGCTAGAGTCTCGAACATTTCACACATGCCCATGCATATTTCACCTTGTTCTGAATTGGTTTTTTCCTTTTACTTACTGACTATTTCAACACTCTAGGTAATTGCAGATTTCGATGCCACATTGACAAAGTACTGGATTGATGGTTGTCGAGGCCAAAGTATGTTATCCACTTCATACAACACTATCCTATTCCAATAGCTTGTCTGGATCAGACAGTTATTCAATAGCATACAATTTGATATATGTTTCTTAGGTCACAAGTGAAGGACTTGTCAAAATAACGAATTTTGTAGGCAGTCATAATGTTTTACAGCAGGAGGATCCTGAGTACAATGACAAGAGGCAGAAGTTATTTGAGTATTATCATCCCTTAGAATTTGATCCGACAATTCCCCTTGATGAGAAAACCAAGCTCATGGAAGAGTGGTATGTGTTATGATTTTGTACTGCTAGAATCGGGTTCAAACTCGTTGCCGTATATTGCATTTTGAGTTATTGACAAGTGAAATACATAATATGAAGTTCCGATATAATATTTACATTTTAATTGTAAATGTAGTAGTTAAATCCAGCTCCCTTATATCAGTAAATGGGGACAATCATCAGACTGGTGAAATTAAAGGGATTGTAGTACCACAGCCTATGTTTTAATGTCTAACTTATTTTCTGCAGGTGGGGAAAAACACATGCTCTTCTCATTGAAGGAGGGGTTACATACAATGGAATTCAAAATTCTGTGGCTAAAGCTACAGTTGCATTCAGGGATGGTGTAACTGAACTTTTTGAACTTTTGGAGGTACGGTATAGCCACTATCAGTTGTTTTCTGAGACATCTTGGGATGATGTTAATGAAGGCCAATGTAAGAAATATGAACTATTGTGATTTCCTTGCGTCACCTAAATTATTGGAAAGAAATTTGATGGTAGTAGTCTGTCAAATAGCCAGAATACATTCCAAGTTCTTATTATTTTCTTTTCTTCTGTTTTTGCTTATTCGGCTTTTGAAAGTCCTAGAATGTCAGGCTTAACCACAGCTCAAATGTTGTTTTAAATGAAAGTGAAATTGAACTGAGATATTACTAAATGCTGCGTTGGATTCCATTTTCTGTAGTTGCAAATTCATGCTAATGTGAAATTTAGTAGTCAATATATCCCAGAAGAGCTCTTTTCAGAAGAAGACCTCCTTCTATGTCATGTGATTGCTTCAGTAATGAGTTGGGATTGTTTGGTATGCAGGAAAAAGGTGTTCCTGTTCTTATATTCTCTGCAGGTTTAGCTGACATAATAGAGGAGGTTAGTTCTTAAGGATTATCAGTGGTCTTGATCATAACAGGTGTATGTGATCCTGTTATGTTTGTCCAATTTGGCTTTAGATATGATTCTCTCATCTTCTTGATCTGTCAGGTGCTGAAGCAGAAAGTTCATAGATCCTTCAAGAATGTTAGAGTTGTCTCCAACAGGATGGTGTTTGACGAAAATGGCCGCCTACAGTCATTTAAAGGTATCACCTTTCACCATATAGAGGTGCTTTTTACTCGCTTTAGAAAGTACTTCAAGCAGTTTCCACTGATGGTTAGTTTCACTGTGTGTTTATCTGTACCAAATTTTAGCTATTCCTCTAAAGTTTAGGAATTGGCCACTTATCGTAAGTGTAAGCTTCAATGGAGGAATACTCTGCTCTAATTATTCCTCCATGGAAATACAAGTTGATAAAGAGTTCTAATTTCGTGCACATCGACAACATTAAGAGTTTTAACTATCAGGTTATAAAACAACCAACCACAAGCAATTTTTGTAATGTTATCAGTAACTTAGAAAAGAGGGTATTACCTTGTTTCTGCAGATCAATAACTGAAATTTTTTACATTATTGGTATATAAATAGCAACAGTATATGGTAGTAAATGTTGGGCCCTTAAAGTCCCCCTCTCCCCCCCGGGCACTCCCCCCTTCCTTTTCTCTCTCTCTCTTTTTTTTTGGATAAGGTCAACTTTGAAAGCTAAAGTCTAACATAATCACAAGATATGCTGCAACAATAGGGTCATAGGGATGCTAAGGTGGATGTTTCGAGTAGCACGCATTGAGGATAAATGAAAGGTCGCTTGAGATGGTTCAGTTATGTCATGCAACAACCTACAAATGCACCGGTCCATAGGTATGATACTATAGTTAAGGTGTTAAAACAGGTCGAAGTAGATGTAACATAATACGGATGGATGTTGCCTAGAAATACCTAAGATTTCTTGGAATCAATACAGACTTAGCTAAGAATAGGACATAATCGAAGAAAAGATCCATATAAGCGGGTATCACCAGTTGTGAATAGGTTTTAGTTTTGTTAATATGTTGATTTTGAATCTATTGCTTTTTAGGAGTATTTTGACCTGTATTGTAGACTAATATGCCACTAAAAATACAGAGAACCTTTGATATTGTCATTATTATTATTTTAATATTTAGCTAATTTCATCTTTTTAAAGCTTAAATGGAGGAACATGGTTAATGGCGATTCATATATCCAACCTCTACTTGTTTGGGATTGAGATATAGTTGTTACTCTTGGTAGGGCTAGTGTGAAATTTAGGGAGCCACTAGTTTGAGAGAGCTCTTAATTTGCCTTAAAAGACAAATTGCTTACCAGTATTACCTCTCGACTGGCCAATCTATGCTGAAAGCTAAATGTCTTTTGTATTTATATAGTTGGTTTTTTTTGTCCCCAACGGATTCCCCTGATAGTTTTTTAGATTTTGTTTGCTCTATGATAGTGTACTAGAGATAACATGCTAGTGCTCTCTTTTTTGTAGCTACTTTGCATCTTCCTAATTTCATGAATGGAATCAATTAATTAATAACAACAACAACAACATTACCCCATTGTCTCAAAGGCTCCCGCCCATTGCGGGGTAAGGGGGGGTCGGATGTACGCAGCCTAACTCCTATATTTAAAACATAGATCGACTGTTTCGGATGACCCATGATGAGCGTCGAAAGCTGCATTGACTAACTGCTACTTCACAATTGAAAGAAGTGCAAACAGTTTAAAGAGCCATATAATTAATCAATTAATTAATCAAAAAAAATAAAGAAGTGTGCCAAAATGCAGTATACTATAAAGAGGATTTTAATTAGTGACCCCTAGTAGATTGGTACATTAAAGCACTGTTGATTGATTGAAACAAACCAAGACAAGTTCTTTTATGGTCTTTTGAGTTTTAATCTTTCTACTTATAAGGACTAAATAAATATGGTTAACCCTCCATAAATTTGGATATTTATCAGGGTAACATAAGGAGGGAAATCTAATACATGAGATCACCTGAACACTAAAAGTCTACATAATTAAGACTTCTGTATGTAATATAGATTAGTTTTGGAGTGGAGCTCAAGCCCTGTAACAAAGTGATTAATACCTGATCATTGGTTGGACATATTTGACTACTACTTACTGCTAGATACTAAGCTTTTACACATATTTGGTCTGTACTGGAACGGCGAGTCTTACAAGCAAAGCCAATTGCACATATATTTCTTTCATGTGGTCATTTTTACATTGTTTTTTTAAAGTTAAGAACGCTAACTGTAACCTGCAGGTAAGACGATCCATGTACTCAACAAGAATGAGCATGCACTTGACATGGCTGAACCACTTCATGATGACTGTAATGACATGAATGGACTGAGTGATGAGAAATCTGCATTAAAAAAGAGAACTAATGTGCTACTTCTTGGTGACCACATTGGAGACTTGGGAATGTCTGACGGCTTAGACTATGAAACAAGAATATCTGTGGGTTTTCTGTAAGTATCTCATCAGGTGTCCTTATTCTTCAAATTTAAACAATACTGAGATATCATGAATCACAACCCTGCTCATAGAATGAAGTCATTTTTGTTTTACTTTGTCTCACCTCAAGTTGGTCATGTGATATCCAAGGTAAATGTATTGTAATTATAATTGTTGTACATTGCAATTCCATAGTTAGAGAAATTAAGTACCACATCCCATAAAGGAAGTTGGAATTGTTCTACTATTGATTGGATATTTGGAGTTGAAATCGTTTTCAGCTAGGCGTTGAGCCTTTCTAAGAAAAGTTTCCATATATAGAGTTGTTCAAAATTTTCAAGTCATTAACATTAAGATGAAATGAGTTGATATTGCTGGCATACGAAGCTGCATTCCAACTCCAAACATTTATCCCGACTCTCTAAATAGGTTGACAAGTCCTAAAAGCTGAAAGGAAATTGCAACCGCAAGAAATACACTAGTGAGCATCATATCCTCTGAAATCTTGGAAAAGTTCTAGTTAGACGGGTGACACATAGTCCTATGAATCGATATTCAACGGTTAGGAAATGACTTACCCCGTTGCATGTAGTGCTCCCTCCCTAACTAGTCTAGGTAGGGAGGGAGAGAGTGAAGGTATATATTACCAAGCCTTACCTTTTCTCTTTTACGATGAGGTAATCTTTACTCTCTGAATTTGTGGCTTACAAGTCTACAAAGGAGCAATTTTCGACTTCCTTCCTCAGATTTTTAATCTTTTCAAGGTCAAGAAGCTTCCAACACAATACTTTTCACTCTTTTGGAAACATGAAAAAATTGTTAAATTGTGGATTTTGTAGAGTTTGAGATTATTAGGAGGCTATCACTGATTGCCTGCTGAAGTTTGAATAGATATGCCTTCCCAGAATCTTTTCCCTAATGGTTTTGCAAGATATGTTCTTACATTAGGAACTTCCAGTTTTTTGAATGAAAACCTTTTGTAGCATTGTTTCTTTTTTCTCACTCAAAAAAGTTTAAAAGTAAACAGTCATTCATATGGGGCTTTTGGTTTTACTATGATTTTCAACTTACTCACAATTTCATTTGGGACAGGTGACAGAAAATGCACTGAACTGAATTCCATGTCAATGACGGGCAAAATGAAAAACTGCAGACATGGTTTCAGTTGTACTTGTTGGGTTGCCTATACCGATCCTCAATATGTTTTCTTATCTTGATAAATGCTTTCCATCTTTTATGGCAAATGCAAATGATGATGAAAGCCCCTCTTTTTGCATAAAGAATGGTTTGGAATTCGAAGCATTTGTTGAAGTTTCCTGCTACTGAGTTTCACAAAGCACAAGAACAAGACCAGGCTTACATTGTGCAACATTTTAGTCATGTTGATTTAGGGTGTGGTTGGTTTGAAGAAAAATGTTTTCTTGAAAAAAAATTGGTCTTACTTATTTCTAGTGTTTGGCAAGTAAGCAAGAAAATATTATCCCAAGAGCCTTTAAATTTAGTATAGCAAAACACCATGAGGGCGACATAGGGCGGGGAGTTGGGATTCGGGGGTGGGATGGTCAAGCTTGAGTACCCCATGCATGGATGCATCATTCCTCATTTTCAAGGAGCTTGTTTCCTAGAAATTTTGACCAACCAAAATTGTGAAAATTGGCAGGAAATGTTTTTCTCCGTACCAAACATACCCTTCATGTCTAATTTTCCTGTAGCGTATTCCATGATTTTAGTATGCAGTAGTTGCTAAACTTACAGATTGTTGCAGGAATGACAGAGTGGAAGATTCTCTAGACAGCTACCGAAAAGCATTCGACATTCTCTATCTGGTAAGAAATTCTGACACACTTTGAGTTGAATTTATTCGCCTAGTCTAAATTGCTTGTCATTTGCCTTGTCCTGTGTCCACTCATCTTTTTTGTTGCATCGCAGAATGATGCATCCATGCATGGAGTACTCAAGCTTGCGTCTCATCTCTGTTCAATAGAAAGCGATTGAATTGCATGCATTGCTCCCCGCAAGACACTATTTCTCTTGCTCGGATTGGCAATCAGCACGAATGAACTCTCTTTGCATTCTTATAAGAAATCATGGCTAGAAGATCTCCATTCAAGATGCATAGCAGCACTTCTAATATCGACAATTTCTCAGCATTTGCTGTCACCATCAAGCACTAACCTCAATCCAGGCAGTGTCTACAGGCTTTCATATGCAGAGAATGGAGTGAAATCTCCGCTTTAGAGAAGATTGATTTACCTTCGGAAATAATTCATTTAGGAACTCGTTGTATTGCTCCGTAGCTGATAATGTAGCTTGTTGCAATTCACAATGAAGTGGTTATTCCTTTTGTAAGAATCTTAGAACCATTTTTAACACCATTTAAAGACTACCTACCTTACAAGGTACTGATGATACCACTAAGCTGCTACAAGGACCAGTGTATCTACTAATTTCTTGTACGTAGTTTATTTCTTGGTTTGAGTATGAACTCATAACGCCTCTCTTCACTCCCATTTACTCGTTTATTGTTTCTCTTTGTGAGTTTATCATCCACAAAATGTTCAGGTTGAGTTGTACTTGATTTTGGCATCATTTTGTTAGAGCAATGTTTCCTGCTTGGAGGGAGATATATGAAAAATTTGTTTAAAATATGATAGGGCCTATTTAGTGCAAATGGAATCTAACCATACATGTCGCTTATACTCTCTTAAACATTGCGTCAAGTTAAATAGATTCGCATAAATAGGGAGTTAAACGTTTTCTCAGGATGAGTGATGTATGCATAGTGGACTTTTCCTGTTTCATATTCCAGACTAGTATAAGGCCATAACAAATGTTACAGCAATACTGTATGCTAGACAGCAATAAATATGTGCACAAAACTTCTTGACAATGTTTTTGTGGTGTTAATATTATTCCAACTGATGGTTTAGAGACAAATTATCTGCTTATGGGGTTTGGTTCTTGAGACAGAAGTTTTCCCGAAAACAGCCCCTTTTATCTCAACAAGATAGTGGTAAAGCATGCATATATTTTATCCTTCCCATATCCCACTAGTGGGATCACACTGGGTATATTGTTGTATGGTTTCGAGACAAATGAAAAGTTGAGAGCAGTATAGAAATCATTATACTTCTTTATTTATGTCCCCCTCTTTGAGAGAACAAAGAGCATTATACTCATGGGCATTTCCAGTCATTTACATTGTTAAATCCCCCTATTATAAGTGAGGAAAAGTAAACATTAACAAGAGCTACTAAATTAGATGTAGAAACACAAAAAAGGATTAGTGATGTTAAGTATGTATACTTGGATTTACTAATCAGCGTTTACTCTGCTGCCGCTGCTGCTGACGATGGTAATGCCAAGTTACTATTAGTCAGTTCTTCCGAGGATGATTCAGATTCCGACTCAGTGCTATTCAAGCTCTTTGTATAGTGGAACTCAATTTGCAGCCTCTGATGAAGTGGTGTAGATGCCATCCGCCCTTTCTTCACATCAACTTGTAATTCCCTAATGGGGATTGCTGCCAAAAAACTCTTAATGTACTCTTTGCAGGCGTCCTTGCCTTTGCAAACAAGGCTCGATTCTTCCTCGCTTTCAGGTACTTTATCTCTGCAGGCAACGGTTGTTTCTTCCATCTTTTCATTTGCGTCATTTATGACAATTTTCCCTTCGTTCGTAGTAGCCTGCTTTATATCAGTTTGCTCCTTTTTAGTGCTAGCTGGTTTATCATCTGATTGTTGACTTGTGTTAGGTAGCTGCAAAATTGTAGTGTCTCTGTCGAATTTGAGGATGAAAGCCTGATTGCAGCCTTCATAAAGTCTCTCACCAAGTGTGTCGATGATATAATATGCATCTCTTTCAACCTTGAGGATGAAGAAGTGGTCATTCCAACTCACAATGTAAACAAAGCACTCGCCATGACTAGGACTGTCTTGAACAGATTTAGAAATCTCATCCCAGATGTTGTCAAAGGACATGGCATCTTTGAGAAAATCGAATCCCTCATCTTCAATTCCTTCCGGATGAAAAAATCCAATGAACGATCTTTCCGGGACTACTGAGAGCGGGCGTACTTTAGCCTGGACCACCGTTTCAAGGTCAAAATGCTTATCTGGGAAACAATCCCTGTAGGTCTCGTTTTCACAGAGATTCCTCCACTCTAGTGAACCATCACGGATAAGGCTGTCGAGCTGGGACTTGATGGGCATTTCTTTAGGGTTGGAATGGAACCAATCAGCAATGACAGCAACCAAGGCTGTACAAGCACTTTCACCTGCAGCTCGCTCATTTCGTTGATCAATCGAAGCAAAGAAGACCTCAGTCTGCAGCTTCATCTGCCCATCACGGCTTACTATCTCTTTCTGCTCCCAACTACCAACAGCAAAACTGTCATCTCCAAACTCGGAAATTGAAAATCGGTTCACAGTTGACCCTTCTTCAGATTTGCTCCACTGCAAGAGTTAGAGGTATTGTTAAATGGGATAAAAACTTCATCAACCGAAGAAGTTGTATTAGGGTCAACTTAACTGTATTGCATCATAAACTTCAAGTGGCAGACACTCATTAGCACTATATAGACTAGATAGTGATGAATATTAGCAATTTTTTGAAGCTCTTTATGAGATGATGACTAGTATTCCCCCGTGTAAATTCATTGGGATACTGGAGTGATCTTAGATAAAAATAAAAGTAAGAGAAGATGGAGACATACCCCTGAAGAAGACTCATCGGAGGAACTAAGTTGTCGGCGATCAAAATCTATATCATCCCCACCTTCCTCTCCGTAATGCTTCTTCAACAACGGCTCCCCTTTGGTTTTAGGAGATCTGAAGCTTAACTTTCTCTTCCTCCAAGGGAGAATTTTGCGTTTTGAACTCTGCTGTGAATATTGATTATGACCTTCTCCAGCTGCACCCTCGGCATACACATGCCCTGCAACAGGTTTGTCATGGCTATAATAGAACAAATCCTCATCTTCACTGCCACTCATGTTCGCATAGCATGATCCACCAGCATACTTCGCATAGGCAAGTGTTTCATAACTGAATGACTTCCGCATACTCATATCCTCCTTCACTTCCTCTGACTCACCATCCTCCGAATCACCAAGTGAATCTGTATCAACAGGGTACACAAAATCAGTATCCTCACTCCTGACCGAGTTCCTTCCATCACTTCCCTCCTCTTCATGACACGCCTTCTTTCGTCGCATGGTAGATAGATAATCCCTTGAAAAGTTTAACTTTCTGCAGACCTGCTTTCAAAGCAGAAAGCTCATTTCTGTCTGTCGACATAACCTCAGCAGGGGAAGGAGATACTGGAGCAGACATGAAAAACTTTGGCATCGTTTCTGAGGCTTCGTGAGCATTCCCCAATTCAACAAGGTTGAGAGACAACTGCCATATATAAATCTACCATTTAGCCAAAAGTAAGGGAAGAAAAGGGACTATAAATGTAGATTGGGCAAATTTGTTTTGCTTACACAAAGTGAAGGGTTGCTCTTAATACCGCCACTATAGGCTTCCAAGGGAATAACTATTTCAATTTCTTCTTTTCCCTTAGCTTCTGAAGCAAAGTCTGCAATGTTCAATGATGCAGCAGCAACTATGGGGACTTTATGGTTCGATCTTTTATTCGTAACCTGTTTATACAATAAACATGAATAAGTACTGTCAAGCAACTTACAGAGAGAATATCACAAGTATGCAATTGAATAAAACAGTGAATTGAAAAGAAAAAGATGCTGGATGAACAAAGAAAGCAACTAAAGAAAGGCTCATGTTTTCTTCTTTCCTTTTTTGGGTTAAATCAAACTTCCTTCTTAGCAACAAAAGATGCTAGATGACCAAAGAAGACCAACTAAAGAAAGGCATATTCTCCAAAGTGCTAACCTATCATTTGGCAAAACAGTAAAGAAATATACAGAATAGGCCAACAATATTATATTTTCACAAAATGTATAGCCACATATGTAGGAAAATTAATAATGATATGAATGAATATTAGTAGGTCTGACCATTAAGGTGGGTCCAACATAAGTAATCATTAATTCAAGAAAGCTTAATTAGCTTTTGACTCCCACAGCATGTCTAGAATAGCATCTTCATTATCTAAACAAACAACAAACAACAACATACCCCAGTGCCTCAAAATTTTATCTTCATTATCTAAGATAAAATAAAATAAAACCTTTTTCCTAATCCAAAATTCTCACCCTTATGTTTGTAATTAAACTCAAAGTGAAAACAGATTTGGTGCTGAGTTCCATCAGGGATCTCTTGCTAGCATGTTATTTGCAGAGGCCAACACAAATACTCTTGATATATACAGAACCATCATAACAACAAACAAAAAGACCAGAGAGAACTCTACTAATTTAAGGAGGCTCAAGAAATTATGCTATTTTTTTGCCGAGGGTCTATCAGGAACAGTTTGTCTATCTCCTAAGGTAGGGGTAACGTCTGCATACACGTCACTTCCCCTCGACCTCACTTATAGGATTACACAGATCAAGATTAATAATTGGATGATCCAAAGGAGAATGATCAAACAACAACATACCCAGTGGAATCTACCACTCCGGAGGAGAATGATCAAACAAAAGCCAAAAAATCCTACAAATTTTATGAGATTCTAGAAATTAAGTTATATGATCATGATTCATGAATAGGACAATGATCAAGAAAAGCTTAATTCCTGGATAAAAAATACAATAATTTCATAGCCAATAAAAAGTCAAGCTTTCACACCAAAAGTCAAGGCCTTTGATCACTTTCTCAACAATTTGTTGGATCAGCAAATTGAGTTCTTATTCCAAGATCAAATTTTTAATCTCTTTTTTTTCAATTCTAAAAACAACCAAACAATAATAGCAAAAACCAAAAATCATAATTTCCCAAAGCAAGAGATATCTTACATTGAAGAGAGTAAAAGAAACCTCCCAAGGATGAAATGCAATCTCTTTGGATACAGTAAAGTTGCAAACACTTTGAAACTCCTCATTCCAATAAACAACTCCATCATCCTTCAAAGACTCTTCCTTTGTGAAATTCTTCTTGACACTTTTCCTCTTGAGAGAACTCAAAGTCAAAGGATTACCCTTTGAGCCTTTCCACTTGATTTCAACAACCAATCTTTTAAAATCCTGACAAAAGTTGAGACCTTTAACACAATTAACAGTGATTTTGGCCTCAAATTTCTTAGAAGATAATTCAGGCCATGGCCTCCATTTCATCATCTTCACAACCATCTTTCTTATTTTTTTCTTTTCCCCCCTTTCAATTCACACACAAAACCAACAAATACCCAAAAGGGTCCTCAAAAAACCCAAAAAAGATTCACACAAAACAAACAATTACCCAAAAGGGTCCTCAAAAAACACAAAAACGATTCACACAGGGGTCCTCAAGAAACCCAAAAAAGATCCACACAAAACAAAGAAATACTCAAAAGGGTCCTCAAGAAACACAGAAAAAGACTCAAAAGAATGACGGAAAAAGATGGTTTCTTTTTGAGTTGTTTATGAGTTATGGAGAAACTCTGGTTTTAGAGAGAGAAAGAGAGGAGAGAGAGAGAGAGAGAGGCCGGCATTGAAAAAACACCTAAGAAGTAACGTCTCTATTTCTAGTGGAATTTCAAGTGTTTGTCTCACACTGTTCTTCTTCTTTGGTATTGTAATTATTGAGTTTCTCTTTTTATTTTTGTTGACTAATTAATTGTCTTACCTTTTTTGGTGATTAATTTAGGTTCTATAGTGCAATTATCAATTTCTTCGTAGCTTTTTTTTCCTAAAAAGATATTATTTTAAAAATAATTTATATTATAATTTTTTTTGATAAATTAATTTTCAATCATATAAATATCTAATATTGATTTTAGATCATAAATTTTAAAAATCTTCTTTTTGCCTTAAATATCAAATCAAATCAAAAAATTTCATATAAAATTAGGCGAAAAAATAATTTTAATTCAATATCCACTAGGAATTTATGAAGAATTTTTTAATATTCAGAACTCAAAAATGAAGATATTTGGTTAAAATTTTTTTTTAATCATATTCAAGATTTAAAATTGAGACTTGAGCTGCACCATATTTTTTGCTTATTTATTTGCTACATGATGTTAGGTTAATATACAATAATTAAATATTTTTTAAAAATATTCAGTATGTATGGTCCCATTTTAATTGTTAAATTATGCTTTTGAAAAGTTAATTTGTCTAATTTGTAAAGTTAAATTAATTTGATATTTAAAATAAAAATTTATATATTAAAAAATTATAAAAAAAATAGTATTACTTACAATTTTTTCATATCAATATGATGAAAAAATTATGTTAAATTGTTAGTCAAAATCTGCATAATTTAAATCTAAAAGTAGAAATTATGAAAATTAAAATTGGATAGGAATATTCTAGTCACTATTTACCTTACATTTTAGTTTTTTTTTAATTGTCTTTTGAGCGTTGAATATATTATTTTGAGCTTAATATAGTACTATTTTATATTGTATAGAAATAAAGAATTAAAATATTAACGAGATATGAATTAAAAATAAAAAATTATATAAGAAAAATATCAAATAAACAATTTAATAAACGAATTGTGATATAATATTATTACTTGAATTAAGTATATCCGCTGTTAATTACATGCAAATATAGTATAATTTAATCCTTTTTAAGATAAACAATTTCCAAAAAAATATAACTAGATTCATGTCTCATATTTTTAGGATAAAAAAATATAGTAATAATAATTTTAGGTGCAAAGGTACATTGAACTTTCCCTTATGTTCCAGGTATTATTTGCTTTTAAGGGATTTAGAAAT
This sequence comes from Solanum ossicruentum, assembly GCA_025774065.1. Lineage (NCBI taxonomy): Eukaryota > Viridiplantae > Streptophyta > Magnoliopsida > Solanales > Solanaceae > Solanum > Solanum ossicruentum. The sequence continues at coordinate 1,591,696 of JAOTQR010000007.1, read as the reverse complement.
TATTTTAACAAATAACATTACTGTGATTTTCTTTTTCATAAATTATTTTATAAAACAACGTTATAGTGATAATTTCAAATTTGGATGGAACAGAAAATTCTGTATTGACGTAAATATCAATAATGAGAATCTTATGAAAAGGAAGTTAAAAGGAAAAATTTCACCTTCCCTACGTTATAAATATTCACCTCGATATTTATTGAAACTTCAATTAATCTGAATTTATTATTTTTTAAAAACAAAATTAAAGTTGCATAGTATAATATCCTTTATAGAAAATATGTCCTTCTCAAAACTTTTTTTTATATTCAAAATTTAAATTAAAAATCTCTTAATTAAGAATTATGGTAGAATTTTAAGGAATCATTTCTTGCTTAATAATGTATGTATATTTGTATATAAAGTTACACTAGTACTTAAAAAGGAGATTCTTCTATTCAAAGTATTCGTAAAGAATATAAAACAAAAAGATTTTTTCTTTTTGGAAAAAAGAAAAAGGAAAGGGGGATTTTAGTAATATACCTATTTTATATTTTATTTTAAATAATTCAATGTAATTATCTAGTTTTGACATATTTATTTATTTGACCAAGTGATGCAATTTTTTAATTAATCAGTTCTACTTAATTAATGATAATTCTTCTCACATTTTTCCTCTCAATATTCAACCTAAAAAGAAAAAAAACATATTATATTGCCCATATTATAATGTTTAAAATTTGATTAAATTTTTGAAATAATTCAATTTGACTTAATGTTCAAAATTCCTTGAATCCTGCACATAGAGAAAATTAAAAGTACATGTTTTTTTTCTTTCATAAAATCTAGTAAATTAAGTATTAACTACTATGATAGTTGATTACCATTTATTGCAAGTCACATCATATTCCAAAATCAAATAATATAAATTTTTTAATTTATTAGGTAATAATAAACGAGGGGAAAAAAAAGGATAAAATCGATACATCAAAAGTTTTGTTATCTGATCACAAGAATCTATTGTACACAGTATTATCTTACTTTTCTGACCAAGCTTACTTCTGAAGCTTGAACCCATGGATAAATGCATGATGCCTTTATACATAGAGTTTTAACAATATGATTGACTAATATCTCTTCTCATCATATAAAATACTTGATTATGATAAACTACTATGATTAATTTAGAGTAAAAAATTATGGTTACTTCTAAAAAAAATTAATCTCTTTTATGTAGCTGCTTAGAAAATTTCACTGAGTATCTTGTTGTCGTTGTTTATTTGTTTACTCGCTTATGTAGTAAGTGAAGAAGGGTCACAAATTTATCTTCTTTTAATTTATTTCTAATATTTTCACACTAAAAAATAAAAGAAAAAATAAGAATGAGATGCTCAAAAAATAATAATTAAAAAAAATTATGCATGAAAGATCATATATCTCAAGATGATTTTTTAAAAAAAATTTAAATTTTTCTTACTTTCCTTGAATAAAAAAGTATATGTGAGTCGCTTATAGAGGTATATGTGAGTCACTTTTATAATAATATAAATTATTGTTAAAAAAGGTCTTATGCCTAACTCACACCCCAAAATCAGCTCAAAGAGAGGAGGATTGTCTAAACCTTATAAGGAGTCCACCCATCCTATTAAGGACCAATGTGGGACTTTTGTGTCTCAACACCCCCCTCACGCC
>JAOTQR010000007.1:1531779-1553487 GCA_025774065.1 Solanum ossicruentum | reverse complement strand
ATATATATCAATGTATTCTTTGTGTGAAAGATAACACACACAATTCATAAATCATGTTTCCAACTCTCATTTAAGTTTACCCATAATTACTTTATTGGTATAAAATTTAACCCCTTATTTATTTGGTTGTATATTTAAGATGTTTAATTAAGGTTAAATCATGCGCATTCATATGTTAAACAAATAATCTGGAGTGGCTTTCTTGGGTGGCTTGTAAGCTAAAAGCTATAAGTTTGGGACACCCAACTTTTGGCTTTTAACCTTTTCTTAAAAAAAATTTTCAGCATTTCTCAAACACTTTCAAAACTAAAAAAGGGCTTAAAAGACACCAAAATAAGCCAATCTAAACAACCACTTATCATTCTGTGTTCAGATCCATAGACCACATCTTAATCATTCAAATACAAACGTCTTAATCTTAATGAAAACAAATGGGGCCATTGAAAATTATTTGACAAAATAATGCACAAAGTGAGATGTTTCAAATGGCTAGTAGCACATTAAGCATGTTTAACACAGCGTAATTTACATGTGGACTTTGTGAAAAAATGTACATGAGGATACACATCTTCATAGACTACGCAATGACAAAGCAATTTATGGGACAAAACACTGAACTTGCTGGATCTTCAGGGGTGCATGCAAAGAGCTATCACAGATTTGCTGCAATGGTGGTACAAGAAAAAAAGAGAACTGGGAAAATGTGCGACATCATCCTTGTAACAATTTTTTGGGGGTGGGGAAGGGGAGGGCTAGGGCCGAGGGCCATTGGGGTGATGTGGGAAGAGGACCAGAGATGTTATGATGGGAAGAGGGAATTTGTCTCAGTTCAGATTATTTTATTTTAGCTTTTTGGAATAGGGAGGTAGATGTAAATGACAGATGATAGAATCTCTCAATTCAATGAATGTGCAGTAAGCAAACAAGTTTTTTGTTGTCTTGTAATGCAGAGGCCTGCTTCTACAACAATCAATTATCAAATTTTTTCTAGCAAGGAATGATCATAAAGTTCTTTTTCAGGCAAACCCAGTCAATTACCATGAATCTTACCTCGTAAAATTTTTCTGCTTCAAGAGCTGCTCAAGCTCTGAGAATGCATCATCGCCAGAGCTGCATGCATCATTGTCACCTCCTCGTCCTGACACCACCAGTGCTCCAGCATACTCCTTCACAGAGAGGAAGAATTGTTCCACAAGGGGACACATTTATCAGCATTAACCACATATAAACATTTAAGGTAGAGAATATTTTTCTTAATAGCAGTGATCTTGAAAGTAAAAGGAGCAAGGTGTGACAAGGTTCATGGGGCTAGAGGTGAAAAATAAAACGCATAATTTACAAAAAGTACTAATACTCAACATATATGAATTTAGCACTACAATACTCAACTTATAAATATATTAACTAATTTCATCATACCATACACAATAATGCTGATATTAGTCCAACTCATTAAGATTGAAATCCAAAGAATCATATCCTCATTTCTTCATTTTATCACTTTGACCCTCATTGTTTGAAGCACAGATTTATCCGAGGGTCATGGTTTCAGCCTTTAAGCAATAACTCCTCGATTCGCATCACTTAAAAGGTAGCATTTAATAATACTACTTAACAGATAAATTATTTAACTCCTTTGGTTACACGATCAGCAAAAGAAAGGATGACAGTCAGCATAGAAGAATACGAAAGTTGCCACGTATAAGAAGACGGATGATTCACAATCCACATAATCAAAACTTAGTAAAATCAGCACATCCATCCAACATGATTTGCATGGTGTACTATCAGCTTTCATCAGGAATTTGAAGTGAAACATACATTTCTTAATAGATTATGATTCTAGCAGCAGAAAACAATACACAAGCTACAGTGTCTTGGAAGACCAAAAACAACAACATACCCAATAAAATTCCACAAGTGGGGACTCGGGAGGTTAGAATGTACGCAGACCTTACCACTACCATAGAAGTAGTGTCTTGGAAGACCCATGATAATATAATCAAGTAAGATCTGGTTATAAATGCGCCATACTTTTGAAGTTCAAGAATAATAAACTTACATTGGGACGTGACTCCTGAGGCAGATTCTGTGATTCTTGGCTTGGTCCTGCTCATATCAAAACAAAACCATGCCTCAACTAAAGCCATTGCTGAAAGCAGAATAGAAAAAGAATGCTACTAGTACACCAGGGGGCGATCAATTCCTTTTCAATAACACCAATCAATCAACTGTGCCTTAATCCCAATCTAGTTGGTGCCAAAAAAAGGTAGCATTCCTACAGAAATTATTGCCACTTACAACCAAAAAACTGAACAGCCAGTAGGTTTCTTGGCTGACAACAATGATCAGAAGGAAGAAGGAGAAAATGGAAACTAACCAAGATGGAATGTCTATCATATCAACGAGGTCAAAAACAGCCAATTTTATGAAAACAGTTCAATGCATTCTCAATAACTATATAAGCTCAGGTAGAAACATGTAAGACTCTCTATTAAATTTGAACCCCTGCACTATTCCAAAAAGAAAAAGAACTCCACTCTGATAACTATATAAACTCAAGTAGCCAGTCGAACAATATTGTATATCATGGTCAAACCTCATGACCATATCAAACATGGTAAAACCTCTATCCTTCTAACTATAAAAGCTCAAGTAGCACCGCAAATCAGTAAGCAAATGCTCTATATACACCCAAATGAACACAGCGACTGGTTACTCAAGTTTCAGGGTCAGACAAAGCAAAATTACCAACCTCCAACTCTAGCTATATTCCCAATGAACCCAGATTTACATCACTAAAACTTCAAAAATGACAGAACAAAAACGATTTGAGCTCCTACACATTAATATATTCATCATTAAACAACCAATATGCACTCAGATCCAATCATCAAAAGAAAGTTCATCCTTTACTCCTCCAACAATAGCAAAAGAACTCTTTCCACCAAAATATATCCAATCTTCACAGTACACGAGTCCATAATCGCACAACGAAAGAATCAAAAACAACACCAAAACCACATCATTTCATATATAAAAACCGATAAATCTCACAACTTCAGCAATAAATAGACGTTACAGAGCTGAAAAAAAACCTGGAGGAGGTGGTGGAGGTAATGGCGTGGGAGGAGGAGGAGGAGGGAGGCGTTTACTGAATATAGAGGAAAAGAAGCGATGAGCACCGGAAGCTATGAGCTTTGACGCGGGATCAACCACAAGCTTTGTGAGCCAACTAGGGTTTCGGAGGGCCGCCGGTGGACGATCGTATGGAGTCGCCTGGTTCCGTCTTAACGGCCTCTTCCTAAACTTCCCTCCGGCTCCTCCTCCTTCATACGCTCCCGCCGACGCTGACGCCGCCGTTCCATCACCCGCCGTCGACATTTTACTGAAAAGCTTCGAGAAAACAGAGAAGAGAGAGAATACCGCACCAAGTACCAAAATTGAAGAGAGAGAGAGGAAGAAGAGAGGGAAATTAGGGTTTATTTCTTTGGACAGACACAGAAAGCGATGCCATTATTATTTTTAATAGAAAAAATAGTACCAAAAATGTTATTCCGTTTATTTTTAAATTAATTATATTTGAAAAATTATTTTTTATTTATTATAATTTTAAATAAACAAATTTAAATAAATATATGATGAGGAGCGTGAGTATATGTATTAATTAAATAAATTAAATACTCCTGTTTGATCCATCATTTTTTAAAAAATCATTTTGAATGTTGTTAATTTAGAAAAGTTGGCGGGCCAGTTTGGGGGACCAAATTATTAGCGCCTGTCGCTGTTATTTTAGTATTGCCTGTGATTATTTGGTTAGTTCACAGATTGATTTGATTAAATTTTAAAATTAAATTTAATATTTAAAATTTAGATAATTAAAAATTAAATAAAAATATTATATATTGCAATCTTTCTCATATTAATATGATGAAAATATATACTATATTCGATCCCTTTTATATGTCGTCCTTATTATAAATGTATGGTACTTAATATATGTCATTTCATAAAATTAATGTATAAATGATATTGTTCTTCCTATTTTTATCATTGATAATTAATGAACTCTGAAAAGATATATTCTCTCTATCCAGTTCCTATACTATGTTAGGATGTCCAACAATACTTGTCCACTTTATAAAATCAAAAGATAATTTTACAGTTACTTCCTAATTACCCCTATCATTAATTAAAACCATTTCCTCATTCCATTTTTCAAGATATAATATTTATATATACAAATGGTACTTTGGTAAAATTATCTAATCATTTATTACTTCTTAATTTATGTGTTAAGTCAACAGGGCCAAGTAAAATTGGATAGAGGGAGCATTTAACTAACTAAAAGAACTAAATAAGCAATTAATGTACATTAAATAAGGGCAAAATAATAGAATCATTTTTTTTCCCAATGCAAGTGCAATCACAAAAGGTGACATATAAAAGGGACCAGGGAGTATCTTAAAATGTTGGCAAAGTTCATGTAGTTTGACATCGATAAGTGAAATAATAACAAGTAAAAATGAACTGAGAAAGTACCATCTTTAGTTTGATTCAGTACTTGCCACATAAATACACCAAATCTTTTAATATTCAAAATAATGTAATGTATCTTATTTATAATATAAAACCAAAAAAGATATTGTATTTTAGTTATACTAAAGCAATTTTATAAGTCAAATGAGTGCTAATTTGACAGAATTAATAGGTCACTAATGACCAATATACAAGAAGTTAATGATAATAATATATTCACAGATATACAAATGAAATATATGTGGTATACACCCTATTTTAAAACTCTTGACCAATAATCACCGATCATTATTGGTCCCCTCCAAGACGCCATTCAAGGTGATTTTAAGGTTTACAAGCTCGAATATTCATTTCACATTCTTACAATATTTAAGTTATAAAATTCAATTTTTGCCTCAAAATGTTTAAAAGAAATTGTTTCGCTTTCATATACAAAAGGGATTATTCCAGGCAGATCTATAATTTCTATAATACGAATGAAATAACAAATTAAGTGTTTAGATTAAAATAATCCATATTCCTTTAGATAAATAACTTATCATTCAACGAAATATCCTATTTGTCTTTTTTAGAGTAATGGGTCGCAGCTGATTATACTAAATCAATTCTAAATAATATATATAAAAATACTTAATTTGACGTAGAGACCATGACTCTTTGTTCACCATAAATTAGCTTATAAATCCATCCCCCCAACCCCCTAACCTCAACAAACCAATGAAGGTAATTCTGTATATGATTAGTCCAAGAATAATAATTATAAGCGTGAATAACAAATATATGGATAAAAAAACTAGAAAAAGATCACAATAAAGTGAAATATCTTTTGTTTAGACCTCCTTTTCCCGAGAAGCTCGTTGACATGGAAAAATATGTTTTATAACCATGATGACAACACTAAAATGCACATTGAGCGAAGCTGTTCTGAGCCTCACTTCAAAGTAACAAATCAAAATTCCAATGACTTTGGTTACACTAACCTTCCCGACCACGATCAGATTCATCGCGTCCTTGACGACATTGTGCTTTAAGAAAACCCTTTTATTCTGATTCAAACTCAAAACACCTTAAAATCTCCTAAACCAGAGAGTAAAGCTCATAGGCAGAAACTTGACTCAAAGGTGGTTGGGGTCTTTGCCTTCTTGGTGTTCTCATTGATGAAAAATCTGATCCCAAAGAACTGAATCCTGTGAACAGAATTAGCTATTTTTTGCTCACAGTAGGAGGAATAGTAAATGGCATTATGCACCAGTGAATAAATAAGGAATAACTCAGAAACACAGATTATAACAGAGAAATCTGAGAACCCCTATCCAGTTGGCTAAAACAGAAATCTAACATTAGCAAACATCAACAGGTAGTTGTGTGGGCGTGTGGCCAAGGGATCGACTCCAATAAAGAGCAGAAGTGAAAGGATTTCAATGGTGATCGACATTAGAATGTCGTAGAATAATGGAAGATTGCTCATGCCACAATCAATAACGAATAGAGTAACGAAACCCAGGCAAAGAAGTCGAAAAAAACATGCAAAATGCGTTAACAGAAGCAAATGATGCACATAAAAGGAGTGTTTCTTTGCCACTATCTGGTTTCAACTGTACTCGAACTAACCAACAAGGGCTATTAAATTGCGAAGTATAGTATGGAAAGAACCCGAAAGAAGTCCACAAAGGAAAAAGAGAAGATATGGAAAAAAATTAACTGAAAAAGGAACATGCGTCCAACAACTTGGAAGCAAGAACAGATACAGGGAGAAACCATGTAGAAAGGTGAACGCACACTCTTTAAAAGAACAAAGAAAGTAAGGGAAAAGCTAATCTACCTGTAGCGAAATCCAATTTACAGATACAGGTATGGGAAAACATTAAAAGAAAGCAAACAGCCAAACTAAAACGAAAAATATAAAAACAAGTGTAAATAATAGACTCAGATATCCAATGAAGATTCTGAATCGATAATCTCTAAAAAGAAATAGTAAGATATTTAGATGTTCATCAAGAAAGAATAGAGGGAACTAAGTAGAACTCAGAAATTCACATAAAAATGGGGAAATAGTGTAGAGATTAGTGAACAAACTATCATAATCAACCAAAAACTCAAATAGTACATTTCTTCCAAAAAAAGAAAAGATCTTTCAGAGGAAACAAAAATCCAAAAACGTCAAATTCAACCCTCCAGAAATACCAGAATTGAGCTGTTTAAGGCATATTGTCAAGCACCTCGGCTGCATCAGAGCTCTTTCTGTTTATTCACTATTTTTGCTCTCAACGGAATCCCAAATGTGCCCAAAGCACGTCGAGGTAGTGCAGAAAAAAAAAACAGCAAAATCTGATCCAATTTATGGAAATGTTCACACCTATGCAGGAAATTTCCAACCATGCATGTGCTAATCAGATATGCACAATCCAAGAAACCATTCAAAAGAGTAGTTAAATTAAAAATCCCAACTGCACCAACATGCTGAAAACTCACATCTCCATGCTTCAGTTTGTGAAAGCTCAAGCATGTCAAATTACTTTATAAATGATCTCACTCTACGGAAATGGCATCCAGCAATCTTTTACCTTCATCGCTCAGCTCTATATTCTCCATTTTAATCCGCCGACGCATGATAGGACTTGTTTTTTCAGAAGCTATATAAGTTCTTAACAAAGATTCAAATATGTCAACCCCCAACTCATCTTTAGCCTTCTTCAAGATTTCCACAAAGTGTTCTGCACCAGCAACATCTTTATTTTGTTCAAAATGACTCATGAATTTTGTTACAGCGGCAGATGATGGAAACCACTTGCCTCCATCACCCCTTCCAATTGAAATTGCTTTGTCTACACAATCAATTGCTGATTTCATATCCCCATTTTGCAGATAATAGTCCATGAAGATCTCCCATGTCTTAGCATTGGGCTTAGCTCCACTCCTTCGGGCCCGTTCCTTGAGTTGTTCAGCTTTCTCCAGGGAACTTTGTTTAGTGTAAGCTCCTATAAGAACATTTGCTATACGTATGTCATAAGTTGGGCATCCAGACTCCCATTCCTTGAAACATTTCTCAGCACCGGGTAGGTCATTCAAGTTGACCAAAACTTGGATCATGTTAAGATAGCTTATGTTTGCTGTTCTAGGAAAAGCAAGCCTCAACGAACGCCATACACGATATACATCAAGCAAGTTTCCAACACGACCATACAATGTGATCAAAAACTGGTATGCAGTAATATTGCGGAATGCATTTTTCTTCTCCAGTTCCTTGAGTGCCTTCACTGCTTTATCAGTTTCGCCAGCATCTACATAGATCGATGCCAAATTACTATATGTCGTCCAATCTTCAGCAACACGGCCATCCCTCTTCATTTCATCAATAACTCTCTCAACCCCAGAAATATCATTCACAGAAGAAAGAGCCCTCATCCAGACGTTGTAGGTATAAGAATCTGGCATAACATCATTGGCTTTCATTTCTTGAATAATGGCTGGGATTTTTTCGGGGTGCCCAGTTTTTGTGTAAAGAGTCATCAAGCTGTTGTAAGGCATGGAGCTTAAACCTAAGTTAAGTTCTTTCACTTTCTCCATCAAAGCTTCAGCTTTTTCAGTCATTAATTCCTTGCAGTAGCAGTTCAGAAGAGCACAATAAGTGAGAAGATTTTTCGATGCCTCCGGGAGATTCAGAAAATATCTCTCTGCTGCTTCAATCCCTTTACTCTTGGTAACAAGATCTAGATGTATAGCTTGATCACTAATGGTCTTGTTCATGCCCCTTTTTTCCATTATTTCTGATAACTGCACATAGCAACTAGCAAATTGGAACATTCCATTTTGCAAAAAGAAAACTCAAAGGAACCATACAAAATTAGATGCATACAAGTCAAACCTTTTAGTGCTAATTACATGACAGTTCTACTTCAAATTCTACATTGTCATAATAATATCTAAGAGATAAAATGAACCCACTTTTGGGTTTCTTAGATGGTGTTTTCCGGGCATTGTATTTTTGCAGCATTCCCTAAGCGGTTATTCACTTTTTTATACAAAGCTCCCACCAAAAACTAACGTAAGAATTTAGTAAATGTCTAGCAATCCTTCGCTTGCCGATTCAAAATTTCTTTAAACTAAAAAAGGAAAATAAGCTGGTCAAAACCATAGCAAGGTGAACTATCTTTGTAACACAAGTTGTTCAACACACCTAGAAGAATGCAAGGAGAATAACCAAAGATTAATCTAATCAAAAGGGGATAATGCTAAAAGGCAAACATGACCCTTTGAATTTCAAACATCAAGGTGAGCTAGAATATGCAAGAACTGCAAAGCGACTAATCAAGTTTAGATACCTAATTTCTAAGTTAAATCATGGAACCATATAGATATACACAAAGAATTTTGGGGTTTAAAGTTCACAATTCCAAAAACTAAAGACCTTACAAAATCATATTAACAAATCAAATCTTTTAGGCCAAGTATTACAATCTTACAGAAATGCTAATAGGATTTAGGTTTTAATACGAGCAATTCAGGAAGATGATCTTTTTCCCCTTAGAAGCAAATTCGGAACCCAGATTTATTTCCACGACAAAGAATGGAAGATAAATATACAACTAGGTTGAAAATCTTACTAGCTCAGTTGGTTGGCAGTTGAAAGTTCAGGCCTTTAAGGAGTGGTTGTGATTCCTTGGCTGGGGGCTTATGCAAATCAACATCATTCGTTCTCCCCGCCCAAAAAGGACTTCACTCTCGAGACTCATCAATATCATCCCTATAGCAACCCCTGATCTGATGGGGCACTAGTTTAATAGCATTCCTAGACTAAGACTGCGGCATTGAAGAAGCAAGCTCACTCTCATTCTAAGAATCAGAGTTACGCATTCTGTCCGCAAAATAAAGTTAGAAATTTCCAGCTTGCTTTCTCTCTTCTCTAGCAGTTGGTCCATCTATAAATCATTTGCATCCAAAGTCGAGTAATTCGATGGCTTAGAATGAATTTTTAATGGATGCAGATCTTTCAGTCACTATAGCTTATTTTGGATTCACCACATTATAATCCCCTCCCCACAAATCATGGAAATGTACTTAAAAAGCAAGATCATTTTACTGTTTAAGCATGCAATCTCTAAAATGGAACAAAAATTGAGACTTTTTTTCAGGTCAAATAATCGAAATATACAGAAATTCAAGGTTCTACAAATTTCAAAAACAATATTCAAAAATCTCAGAAAACGGGAGACCTTTAGTGCTGGAGCGTAAAGCTTGCGTTTGCGTAATACTTTGAGGGATTTTCCAACTTCCCATTTGAAAGCACTTTTCTGTGATTTCAAGAATTGATTCAGATTTTTCCTAACGTGATTCTCTTCGCCTCCCTCCTTGAACAGATTTTTATAAAGTGCATCTTCCAAGTACTTTTTCTTAGATCTTTTCCCAATGTTCTTCGCTTTCAACGAGAATTTCTGCATAAACGACGCCATTTTGATGGTTTGTTTCTTTTGCTCACTATGATTTTGGGGTTTTAGTTTCAGGTGGAAAAACCCTAGACAACATGAAGACGATGAATGGGAGACTGTGAAAAATAGTAATGGGCTTCTGAAAATGGAACCGGTTTGGACTTTGCCCAAATTAGAAGCTCAACCCTATTTTAATTATTTTTTGTATTTTCCGAGTTATTTTAACTTTTAATTCGTTGTCACTTTAAATACAATATTTGTTTTTACTCATTTGAGAAAATGCAAACATGGAGATGACGATGAAGATGAATAAATTAGTACCTTTCGATCAAATTCGCAAAGGTACTTGTTTATGCAAATATTATTAATTTATGAATTAGTTATACAAATATTAGTAATAGAGGAATTACTTCGCATTAGTAATGTGGATATTAGTGATATATAGTTTAGTTACTCCTGTATAAGTTACTCTATATTTTATATGGATCCTATAATGTCCTCCGACTCTGTTATTCGATTCAAATGTCTTTAAAATTCTGAGAGGCATTAATTATATCCTTATTTTAAGACAAGTAGATCTTACCACTACCTCATAGAGATAGATAATTTATTTTTGAAAGGTTCTCAGCTCAAATATGTCAGACCCAAAGGAAGAAAAATAACAAATATAAAATAACAACTAAAATGAAAATTAATGAAAATTCTACAAATAAAAATAAAAGCAGCAAAACAAATGATGGGCAATAACAACAAAATGTATAAAGATGCGACTAATCCTGCTAGCCTACTATATCACAAGTCAAGAATAACGTCCTACCTCTAGTAGTCTATTAACCCTCTATCCTAATATGCAGTCTTCATTCCTTTCTATCTAAGGTCATATCCTCGGTGATATGAAGTTACGTCATATCTTGTCTAATCACCTCTCCCCAATACTTTTTCTATCTACCTCTATTCCTCCGCATAATCCCTAAATCCAGCCTCTCGAACCTTCTAATAAAAGTCTCGACACACCTCTTCTACACATGTCCAAACCATCCCAATCTCTCTTCACTCATTTTGTCTGCTACAAAGGTCACCCCTACCTTCTCCTAAATAACCTCATTTCTAATCTTGTCACATCTAGTATGTCCACACATCCATCTTAACATTCTCATATCTACATTTGCATCTTTTAAACATGCGAGCTTTTTACTAGAGAGAATTTTATAATTATCTAATATCTATTTGCCCTGAGAAGAGATATAAGAAGGAAAATCATCCTTACACAAGTAAATTTGTTCCTATGGATCTTTAGTATTTGTACAAGGAGAATCATGTCATCAACTTATTTTACTTTTCTCATTTTATATTTACTTACTCTCCAATAATCACATTTATTACTTATCCTATCTTTTCTAAAAGCTCTATTTCATACTCTACTAGGAGTAATTTTCTTTCTTCAAATTTTATCCTTCAAATTAGTGATATCTGACATTATGAATTGAGTGAAATACTATAATCTATCTAAACATTATATTCATCGAAAAAATAATACTGATACAATATAACACATCACAATATAAATACAATGACATTATTAAACAATATTAGTAACACTAAGATTTCAATAAACAACCTTACTAAAAACTGCAGTTTAATATTGTTCATCCATGTCATAACAATTTCTTTGAGAATGACATACAATTACTCATTGTAGGATAACTGAAAACAACAGGAAAAATTGTGCAAAATTTGGAGGGAATTGAAAATTGCACTAGAAAACATGTTTAGCAAGCACTAGTTTGATAATCTATACACTCATAAAAAACACAAAAAATCACTCTTAAAAGATCTCTATAGTTTTAGTGCTTCTCTGAATCCCATGCTGAAACTATGCTCTAGGCCTTTCTTGCCACCACCAAGCACTGGATTTCCCTTTTGCATCATAGCAACAAACTCATTATAATCGATGCGTCCGTCCTGAAAAAATAAGAAGATTTTCCATGACTGAGACCACAATACAAGCAAGACATGTCGGATAGTTCTTTGACAAACGTTAACTACTACAAGGATCAAGACATCATTCTGAGTAGGTCGAATGAAGTGAAAGCTAAGAAACTAATATGAACTGTGGAATATCAAGAAGAGAAAGACGACGAAGCTCTAGACTTTGGCCAACATTTTTGTTGTCTCTATGATCAACCCTCCTTGATGCCCCCTAAGAATTAGTAAGTAATATCAAATAGCGAAAAACAGAACTTACATTATCCTGGTCAGCTTCTCTGATCATTTCTTCCATGCGAACATCTGCAATGCCAAATTCTTCACAAGCATGTTGAAGCTCATCTGCAGTGATGTAGCCGCTTCCATCTTTGTCAAAGTAAGAGAAAGCGGCAAAGAGATGATCGTCTCTTTCAATTTTGTTAAGATGTAATGTTGCAGCTATAAATTCACCATAATCAATTGTTCCACTATTATCAACATCTGCCTGCAATTTCAGAGAATGTAAAGAGTTACTCGAGTATGTCATCATCATGAAAGATCTAACAATGGCATGAAGCTAAACCAATCTAAGCTTTTGATCACGAGCTAATGATAGAGTAACAACAACAACAATAACATACCAGTGGAATCCTACAAGTGGGGTCTGGGGAGGGTAGAATGTACGCGGACCTTACCACTACCTCAGAGAGGTAGAGAGGTTGTTTCCTGGTAACCCTCATCTCAAAAACCCATAAGCAAAATAAACTTGGTATGGAAAAAGGAGAGGAAAGGAAAAGGACTAGAAACAACAACTAATAAGGAAAAGCACATGATAGTATGAAAATACGATAAAATTAACATATCAAGATGGAAAAAAGACAACACAAGATAGAAAGGCAATGCAAATACGCCAAAAGTAAACAAATATAGGACTAATAATGATAACATACGATATAAAGATACAGATAATTACAGCAATGAAAAATATAAAGCAACTGTTTCTTCTCTTAATTATTTCCTACGCGACATAATACACGTAGGACGCATGTGTCTACATGTTGAACTTTATATAAGTTTAAGTGCTTACTAGTGCATTCAAAGTAGGTGAGCATAGATGTCAGTTGAATCCAAGTTAGAAAGCACATTTATCTATCATGCCTTTTAACAAAAAAAACTAGTATGCAAGAGTGAAATAAGTATCCACATTCTTCCATCTCAGACAAACTGTTCGAATATCATAGATTTCTAAAAAAAATTGGATCAAGGAGTAATATGATACTTACTGCTTGCATAAGATCGTAGATCTCAGACTCCTTCAGATTAGAGCCAAATCTTTTTAATCCATCTTTGAGCTCCTCAAAAGTTATTTGACCACTATTGTCTGTGTCTATCATCTTGAACATTTCTTTAAGACCAGCAATTTCTTCTTCAGATAGGCTTTCAGCAATGACCTGTGGCACGTATAATGTAATATTTAGCAGACTAGTTTCAACCTAAATAGCTTTTTTTGGTCAATAGTTATCTTGCAGATTGATAGACTCACTCTCAAAGCCATTTTCTTGAGATTGTTCATTGCAGAAAATTGCTTCATTCTACTCAGAACTGCAGAATCCAGAGGCTTATCAGGAGCGACACCATCAACTTGAACCCAAGGATGGCCTACAAAAGTTTCAATATCACCAGTGAGTATCAACGTTTCTCATACTCGAGAACAAGTATGGTTTCATTAACAGGATTTTAAATAATCAGAACCAATGCCAATAAACCCAGTGTAATTCCACAGGTGGGGTCTGGGGATGTAGCTTGTACACAGACCTTACCCCTACCTTGAGAAGGTAGACAGGGTGTGTTTCAATAGACCCTCAGCATCTAAGTAATCGGAACCAAAAAAAACCTAAGAGGCAAGAGTTCACTTCTCCAGTTACATAATCTAAGACAGTTAATTACAAGATAATGAGTGTCAGAGATTGTACCAAACTGCATTGTAGAAGTAACACACCTCTGAAGGAACATGTACAGTACTACTTAGTATAGTCAATCAATTTCAAGAACAAGTCTTACAAAAGCTGGCCACTAATGTGTGCAGCATCAGAACAAGAAGAACCAAAAGAAAGAGAACCACTGTACTTGCATACAATATTGATCATACGATCTCGCAGTGAATTCATTACAAGCAGATGATCTGATTGATTATATTTTATTTGATAAGATAGTAACATATGTCATGCATTAATAGCCATACTGGTCCTCAAAAGCTTAAGCCCAAAAATTGTGGAGACTAATTTATGGCAATGATATGTAGCATAATTGTGGTTGACCGAGAATAATGACTGCAGAACAAACTACCTTAGTGAGAACACAATGGTTAGACAGACACGGTTCGGAGGTTGAGGATGGGGGTGAGGTGTGGGGAGGCTTTAAGGCAGCAGCTCTTGCTACAAACCTAGAACCATAATCTTCCCAAGAACCAAATATTATTGAATTCACCCCATTAGCACAGTTACTATTTACATGTTGAAATCAAGAAATCAGAAAAAGACGAGCTGTTGAACTACTTACATAAAACTTCATGTGCAGTCAAACGTTTTCTTGGATCTCGAACAAGCATTCTCCTCATCAAGTCTTTTGCATCTTCTGAAATACTTGGCCATGGGTCTGACGTGAAGTCAAGATCACCGTGCAGGACTTGTTCAAATATTCCTTGCTCATTTTCTGTATGATAGAAAAATTAGTTCAGGAAAATGATACAAAAAGATGATATGTGGTTGGAAGGGCAGTATTTGATTCAGAAAATCTTTCCATGTTCCCTTCCATGAACATACCTACAACTCACTTTTCACTTATATTCAGTAGTTGATGGACTTGCTTTGAACATAGATAGAACATGCATAAGTGGTGTGAGGGATATAACGGAATCACCCATAGTCATGTACCAAGTTTGACCAACTACCTACACAACACGGTATTTTCTCCTTAAAGCAAAAATCAAGAAAAAAAGAAAAGGTAATTTCATCTTTTCTTGTTTAAACTAACCGTTACATTATCATCTTTCTATTAACATCCATCCATTTCTTTACCAATGGATCAATCAAAAGACCATTTCAACCTACATTGGCCATTACCATCAATCTTAGCCTGGTCAAATTTTCCAATGTCCCATCGATACATGCACTATTATTTCAACAAACTGAAAATCTCTGAATCATTTCTTCATTCATTCTTGCACTCCTTAAATCTTGACATTAACTAAGTGACTTGAAGTGCCAAAACACAATCAGAACTTACGTTGCTCGGACTCAAGTGCCAATCTAGAGGTCGATTCATCATCCATAATTTTAGCATTTGGGTAGTGTGGATCCGAGCATAGATACAGGTAGTGGGATACATCCACTAAATGTATACTATGGCATGTATAAGTATGTGTATCGTGTAACTAGAGTTATTGAACTAAAATTCATAAAATTTAATTCTTTATAAACGCCTAATATTTTGTTCATAAGATATCTCGTGTAATAGCAAAATATATATGTGTGTGTGTATATACTCCTTTATAACCAAATACCCAATTAATCTGTATTTCTTGTTCATAGATGTAGTAAAAGCAACCCAAGCTAAGTCGACCAAATTAAGACTGGATCCCAAACCCACATCCAAATCATGTCGGATAAATCCGGGTGTGGTAGGGATTTTGAAGTGTCCAAGGCTCTGAGCAACATTGATTAGAATCCAATTGCAAAATAGCTCAGAAGGAGATCTTAAGTAAGTACTCCCTTTGTTTCAAAAAGAATAACCTACTTTACTTTTTGGTTTGTTTCAAAAAGAATGACCCATTTATGGCAAAAGAACTAAAGTTCAGCTTTCCACGTGGCATGTTTAAGACCACAAGATTAAAGAGCATTTTGGTACATTTGACATAACTTTAATTTATTATCACAACATTGAAAAGCCTTCTTTAATTTCTTAAACTCTGTGCCAAGTCAAATTAGGTCATTCATGTTTAAATGGAGGGAGTAATAACATTGCCTATTTAAGAATCAAATGAAATAATTACTGAAGAAAGCATATTCAAATTGGATTTATTTTTATCGATTTCGTCATCCTTGAGAAAGAAAAACCATTGTCCTTGCATGGGAGATTCGGTCGTCACAAAGGGAAAATTCTCAGTTATTTCCAAAGCTTCCCTTGAGAGGCACAGCAGGAATTTGACAGAAATTACGACAACGAGAATTAATGAAAATTCCTTCCACTCCCTAATAAAATGTGTCAAATTGAGAAGTACTTCATCCCAATTTATGCACAACCATTTGACTTGGGACAAAGTTTAAAAAAGATAGAAAGACTTTCAAAGACAGTGGTCCAAAACAAATTTTAGACATTTGTGTAGCTACAAATTATTTCATTGAGGGAGGAAAAATATGAAGTTAAATTCTTTCTAATTATATAAAGGTGACATTTTTTTCAAGACAGACTAAAAAGGAAAGTGTGTCAAATAAATTGAGCTGAGGGAGTAATAGTGGACAAGTTGGCTGATAGAGGTGCTGTAATGTCCATATATACCAAAATAAGTCGGCGGGAGGATCTCACCGAATATGAACAACGTGGCATTTCTAATGACGAATTCACATTTTAGGTTTCTTAAAATAAATTTAAGTGGAAAAGTAGATAAATTTAGAGAACCAGATGTAGTAGAGCCACATAATGGAGCGAAAGCCAAAAAGTATCCAATGAATGCCAATTTGTAATGACTCAGGAATGCTCACCAGCCCAGAAAGGAGGTACTCCACTTAATAAGATGTAGATAATTATACCAGCACTCCAGACATCAGCTTCAGGACCATAACGTTTTCGAAGAACTTCTGGTGCAACATAATACGGACTTCCAACCACATCAGTAAATTTGTCGCCTGAAAAGAAAAAGAATATCAATTAATAAGCAGTTTGGAAAAGAATAAATGAGGTCAACACAGAATAAAGAAGAAAAATTTTTAAATGCATTAAATAATTTCCAGTAAGTACTATTAAGATGCCAAAGGGTTCAATCCACATCACTATGACTAAAGATAGTTTATGCATTTAAGTCAAGTTAACAGATTGCTAGTATGATTACGTATAGAACCTGAATAAAATTTCAATATCAATCTAGAACAGCTTTAGTGAAACAACATGTTGAAGAGACCCCAACCGAAACACTTGATAACTTCAAATGGTTCACAGTTGTTGAAATTTTAACTTATATAAAGAGGCACTTTAACAGATAAAGGCAATGTAAAAGTATCCTACAAATGTGGCCTATGCAGGAAAAGGATTGGGTCTCCCAAATGGAGGGCCTCAGGTTCAAGACCCCCTACATGCTTTCTCAGTCGAGCTCGTCAAAGGGGCCTTGTCTAGTGCGGTTTGCGGTCTATTACATTGAAGTTGGGTTAATGTGGTTTGCCTCTATTGTGTGGTTTGAGAGTTATTACATTAGAGTTTGGTTTACCTTGTGTACACCCGAAGGTGATAGTTGTGGGTTCCCTTGTCAGCAAAATATTGAAGGAAAGGGTTGGAGTAAAGGAAGGGGGGTAATTTGAATATTGGTTCCTTAAAACCACTGCCAAAGGAGATACTTTTTGGACTTCACTAATAGATAAAACAACTACAACTATGCCTCAATCCCAAGCAAATTGAATTGGCTACACGAATCCGTACTCACCGTGTTACTCCATTTAAACTCATCTTAAGCCACTTCACTGAAAGAAACACATCTGCGAAAGCTCAGTAGTTTAGTTGGTTAGCTAACTGAATTTTCACCTTGTTGGTGAGGGTTCGATTCTCCACCTTGTAATCCCCTAACCCTACCCCCAATAAATAATTAAAAAAGAAATGAAAGAAACACAATTCTTATTTCCTGTTTAGCAGCAAAATCATGACAAACACATTTCATTTTCATGCTTACTCTTTCCAGCAGATTCCAAGCTAATTGTGTACCGATTAGCTGATTAACTGTTTCAAAGCGGTTTAAAAGAACGGAAGTACATATCATACAAACTACCTGGTTTGAAGAATATCGATAACCCAAAGTCAATTGTTTTGAGAAGTGATTCCTCCTTCTGATCAACAAAAAGAAAATTCTCAGGCTTAAGATCACGATGCATGACACCAAGAGAATGACAAGCTTCTACAACTCCAACAATAATCCGGGTGAGTTCTGCTGCTTTTCTTTCAGTATAATGCCCTCGTTGAATAATCCTATCGAAAAGCTCACCCCCAGCACAATACTCCATAACAAGGTGAACAGCTACAGCATCCTCATAAGCCCCTTTTATTGATATAACATTAGGATGCCCTGCCAAGTGATGCATTATCTGGACTTCCCTTCTAACATCTTCCACATCATCATCTGTTAACAACTTCCTCTTGGCAATCGATTTACAAGCATATCGCTTCCCCGTTGCTTTTTCAGTACAAAGAAATGTAGTTCCAAATTGCCCTTGTCCTAGTTTCTTTCCTATACTAAAAAACTCCTTCAAATTCCCAGTTTTCTTCTGTAACACAGATTCAGTCCTAAGTCCAGCACTAGACACCCTCTTCATTTCAGCAGGCTTTTTGGGCTTTTTCGGTTTTTCTTCCTCTTTCCCTTCTGACTTAGGCATTGTCATCTGTTCTGGTGGCTTATCTTGAACTGGCAAAGGTGATTCATTTTCTTTAGCAGAAGTTGGTGTTTCAACTCTAACACTTTCACCATTATTAGTAATGGTGGAAGCAGTATCATCCGGCGACCGGGATCGCCACATTGCTGCTGAAACTGATTGAAAGATTCCATTTTTAGATATACTTGGTCCTACACAAGTGTTCCCCATTTTGTTCCTAAATTAACCCCTTTAGTTCCTTCCTTCCAAACATCAAAAATCTACAATCTCCCCCCAAAAGATCAACAAGATCTTGATACTTCAATCAAATAATCCACTACCATAAACAAAATCAAAACTTCCCTTCACAAACTACAAACAAGTCAACAAGCATTCAAATCCAAGACTTCTTCAACCCCACCAAATCAAGATTCAAAATGAACTCAAAAAAACAACATCCAAGTACATAGGCTTTGCTAATACAACAGAATCAAAGACTACAATAATCAAAGATTCTAAGTAATCAGAAACATAAACATAGTAATAAACTGACCCAAGAAGGGAAATTACTGCTACACCATGGGAAGGTCAAAGAAGGACAAGAAAAGGGAAAAAAGTTGAGATCTTGATTAGAAGAACATAGTGACAACTAAAATGGTCTCCGAAATTTGTCAGAGTAGTATATTTTACATGCATTTTAGCCGTAAATTTTGGGGAGGAATTGCTATATATATGACTATAAAATTCAGACAAGGCCTACAAGAAAAACGCGTCTTGGTTGGACAGTTCAAATAGCAACTAGGTACCATTTGGTGAAAATATTTCTTGAGAAAAAATAGAAAAAAAATTAATAAATATATTTGACAATATCTAGAATTTTCAAATACTAAAACTAGTATTTGAAAGTTTTTAAAATATTTAAAAATATTTCAAATTTTATATTTTATTAAAAGGATATTCATTATTTATTTGTTCTAATTAGTATTTATCTAGCTTAGAAGTGTTGGAGGGGTAGAGATCAACCGAAAAAATATTGGATAAGGTAATTAGACAAAATATGGTGCAGCTTCATATCGACAAGGACATGATCTTAGATAATAGGAAGTGGAGGTTGCTTATTTGGATAGAAGGTTAAACGGATAGTATGATGATTGGCCTTGTAATATACTAGGTTAGTAGAGATAATTGTGCCTTTATATATTGTGTTGTTGTCCAGCATTTATTTGTTACTTCTATTGTCTTTATAGATTATCATTCATCTTTCACTCTAGTCATTTTGTTTAAGACTTCTAGAACACTACCAATATTAGGGTGAGGCATAGCAATAGATGAAAAGGTTGTCTTATTCACTTTCTTAGCAACCAGAATCAGCTTTGCCAAACCAAACCATCATGCACTTTAGGCCCTTCTGAAAGCCACGAGGCGGGGTTGCACGAGTAACGAAAGACTAAGCTTGCTCTTAATAAATTCTACTTTTGGGAATGATATTTTTGATATGAGAGTCTTTCGGAAACATCGTTGTCTTTGTGAGGTGGTAAGGTTTGCATACATTTTACCTCTCCAGAGCCCACTTATGGAATTTTACTAGATATGTATTGTCGTATTTATCTAGCTCCTGTGAAGAAGCTTGAATTATAATTTGAGTGACAAAATTGAAAAAAAAAGGAATTTTGTTCTCAATAAATTATAATTTCAATTGAATAAGTGAGTAGTTTGACTATGCGATTAATGTATTGCTCTTATCACATTATTATTTTGTTGATGTAAATTGTTATCAATTTGTTGTGCGATTATTTTTTAACAGAATA
This sequence comes from Solanum ossicruentum, assembly GCA_025774065.1. Lineage (NCBI taxonomy): Eukaryota > Viridiplantae > Streptophyta > Magnoliopsida > Solanales > Solanaceae > Solanum > Solanum ossicruentum. The sequence continues at coordinate 1,533,141 of JAOTQR010000007.1, read as the reverse complement.
TGTTTATTATAGAATGATAATACAAATTTATAATATAATATTTTTTAAAACTAATGAATATAAATCATATTTTATGAAATAGCTAAATATTTTTGAAAAAAATCAAGGTCAAATACATGATAAAAATTTATTCAAAAATAACTTACCTAGAATACTTGAAAATTTATGACCACTAGCTAAGTTTTTCCTGGAACTATCTCTTTATTTATTCCTTAATTAAGCCTTTAGGATTTTGCCATTTACGCCGTGGATTTTACATAAATAGAAAAAAAAAATTAAATATACACTTACTACGTTCAAATTTAGTTATAAGAAAAAATTGTTTTAATTTTTACTTTTATTTATTATTTTTTATAAACTTGGGCAATTTTTTTTTCTTAATTTAATATTATTGAGTTAATGATTTTAAAAAATATAGTAAGTGATATATTTAGAATCTTATCAAATAATAGGAATAAAATAGTAAAATTTACTATATTAATAAAATAATAAACTTCTTAATAAATATATGAGTCAAAATTTAACAACTAAATCTAAATAAAGAAATTACTTCACCTCAAAAATATTTTTACCTTAAGTTTTTACTTTTTAACTTAAAAATCTCTTCCAACTTATAAAATAGTTTTAAAATGTCCCTACTCTCTTTTTTTTATTAGTTCAATGTCTTATAATCAATGAACCAAGTGTTTCATTAGTTTACCAAATATCATGATTTACTAAAAAAAAAAGTTATTTCTAATTAATCTTTGATTTTTTCTTTTTTATTTTTGATACTTGAAAACTTAAGAAAATTCTCAGAGAGACAAGTTAATTTCCTTTTTCATAATTTATCACACAGAATATAATTGAGGGACTATAAATTGCAAATATAAAATATATAAGTCATTATTTGGGGAAAAAAAACCTCATGCATGGGTAGACGTTATGCCAATTGCCAATAAAGTCCCAAATGACGCATTGGAGATGGTCAATGTTGAGTTTTGAATTACATGATGATGGCAAATGGGCGGAGTGAAATCTAATAAGATGAGACGAGAAAATAATAGAACGTTTTTCTCGAAGGTTAAAAAAAAATGATGTATTTTTATATTATTTTTTTAGTTAAAAGAAGAAAGTCTTTCTCACATCGTTATTATCGCTTGGTTTCAAGTTAATTTTCTAATTTTTCAATTGAATTTTTGCTTCAATTTTGAAGATGTTTGCATATTATTTCTACAAAAAAAAATCAAGTCTTTGTGTGATTTAATATTATCTTTAAGATCCACGAAATAGCAGGTACATGAGCTACTGCTATTCTTGCCAAATATATATATATATATATATATATATATATATGTTGACACCCAATTTTGACCGGCCTTT
>JAOTQR010000007.1:1514483-1525291 GCA_025774065.1 Solanum ossicruentum | reverse complement strand
TTTTATCCTGCTAATTAACGTCTCAACAACTAATAAACTATTTTTAGTTGACATTTTAACAACTATTTCTGAATCGTTACTTAAAAATTTCTAATTAACATTTTTAACATCTAACAATTTACTGAACACGTGTAGTTTAAATTTTATAAAAAAATAAAATTAAAAGTCAATGTTTAATAAAATTTTTTATATCTTTGAGTTTTACTAATTACAAAAATTTAATTTCTTCAAATTCCCTATTTGACTTTTTAAACCCACAACTCGCACCGCTGCGCATTAGTTTTAAAAATAGCTACTTCAACCCGCCCCTCACCCACAACTCTAAACTCACCCCGCTCCGCATAGCTCAAAATCCGCCCCGTTGCCATCCCTAGCAGTGACCACCCTTCATCAAAATGTTGCGCGATGTCACAATTGAGAAGAAAATTTGCACACCCTTCATTGAATTTCTGGCTCTGGCATTGCAGCAAGGAGTGCCACTCATCAAGCTGGTTGGATGGTGAGAAAAGAGTGCACCACCAGGTTATTAAGAATGGGAAGTTTCTCATTTCACATTATTAGTTGGTGGACATGACTTGAGCTGCTTATGTAAAAACAATTGATTCCATGTTGAGCACAAATCACTTCATGTTTTGATGTGAGCTTAAAAGTAGTATAAGCCTTGTATATTCAAAAAAAGGGTAATGTGAAGACACTTAAGCTTACATATATCTTAATGTAAGAAAGCAGCAAAAGCTCAATGTTCTTAAATGATCTGCAGAACAAGGCAGTAGTTTAGTTTTGAACAATTAGTCTGAAGGCTCCTCTGAAATCCTAACTAGAAAAGAGTTAAAGTGAACAACATATCGTTTAACAAAATTCCATGTATAGAGCTTGTTCAAAGTACTCTGTATCATGGCTTTTCCTTCATCAGCCTCAAAATGCATTTGCTCTTGAAACAGCACCAATAGAACTTGCTGCTGACCAGTGCTTGTGCAGCTTATGATATACAATGCAGGTAACGCTGTGCTACTACAGTTTAGTGAATGTTAGAAACAGCTGGTGCTGAAACAGTTTTAAGAGTTCAGATACTCTTCATAGCCAACGGTTTCAAGTCTGTCCCCTTTTACCAAAACCTCATCTCTTCTGTCTTCTTGGTACTGGGCCATCCTACAAGGTGATCATTGAATTCCAAGTCATTCCCATAATCAACTGTTTCGAGCAAGAGGAAAAAGGCTTTTTTTCCCTCTTTCTTTTTGGGGGCAAAATGAGTTAATAGCATTAGAACATAGTAATGGTATTACTTCCATCGGAAAAAGTAGTTTGAAGTCTTTCACTCTTTCCAAAGAAAACAAATTAAGTTCTTTCATTTTTCTTCTGAGGACTATAAGTAGGTGGTGGGAAAAGGGGGGAATGGAAGTAGTTTTATCGGAGAAAGATAAAGTGGAAGGTTATATTACCGAGCTTGCAGCTTTATATCGCTGATCCCTAACAATCTTACTGCCAGCAGACCAGCATTTGTGGCGTTGTTGATTGCAACAGTTGCAACTGGGACCCCTCTTGGCATCTACATAAATGAGAAACCATGATCTTTTGTCTTACAAGCTGTATGAATGAATTCATAAGAAACACCCTGACTACCAAGTCGTCACTTGTAAGCTTGCCGATAACACAGGCAGTAAAGCACCTAAAAAATATTTGCGCGAAAATACCACTACCATAAGAGCAAGGTTGCATCTAAAGAGTAAAGAAACAAGGACACATTTTAACTTCTAAAACATTTGACAAAGAAAACAGGCCTCTAATAGGTTAGGGTACCAGCAGAAAGACGGTTACAATGAACTAGCTTGGATTGAGGCATAGTTGTCGTTATTGTACATGAACCTAGACCAACCAAGAATGTACACAGCTATTTGTCCTCTAAACATTGACATACCATGCAGTATACTTTTGCAATTCTTATCTCTTCTCTCTCGACCCAACTCGAATTGCTAAATTGTTATCACTATTAATTTTTCTTTTGAAGGGAAAATTATTTCTCTCTCAGGTAGTTTCCCAGGTAGCACTCACGTCATCGTGAAAAAAAATTAAACCCTCATAACTACTGAACTTGACATAACTAAATACAGTTGTTCTAGAGTAACAGAAGTACCTGAACAATGGACAACAGGGAATCAAGTCCATCTAATCTGGAAGCCCGTACTGGAACACCAATAACAGGTAGTGGAGTCAATGCAGCGACCATTCCTGCTCAACAAAACAGGCCACATTTAGTGAGCGCTAGAGGACCTAGAACAGGGGGGAGTTAATTTGTGGGATAGGACGACCGACCAGGTAAGTGGGCAGCACCACCAGCTCCAGCAATTATTACTTGGATACCACGTTCTCGCGCAGATAAAGCATAAGAAAACATCATCTCAGGTGTACGGTGGGCTGAAACAATTTTTACCTGCATCATTACAAGGTTTTGGGTAAATACTTCATGGTACATACATTAGACAAGCCGCTAAAATGAGATGGAAAAGGGGGTGCAATAGTTAATGGTAAATACTTCAGCAGGCACATCAAACTCTTTTAAAATCTTGGCAGCATCCTTCATTACAGGAAGATCTGAATCAGATCCCATTATGATTCCAACACGTGGTGCAACTGCATATTGAATGAAAATAAAAATCAAGGTTGTAACTACTCCTGCATATCTTACCGGAGTGCAATATTTACACACAGAGCTTGAATATGTTTATGAAGCATTATGACGACTAACCTGTAGGCTGGCCATTAACAGAGTCTTCATTTAACATCACTTTTAGCTGTGCTTCCACAACGCCCATAGAAGGGCCAACTATTGTAATGTGTCCCATCTTACGTTGCCTTCGCATCTCTACAAGTAATTGAAGCATACAGTTTCACTGTTTGGTGGCATACTTACATAGTTTCTTAAAATGGGAAAGAGATCATTTAAGGTTACATCCAAAAATGTCTACGAGGAAGGTAAGGAGACAAAGACCAATACGAGGTCAAATCCACCAACCTGGCTTGTCATACCAATGAATAGACGCCCCTGGAATTCCTAATGCTCTTCCAATAAGTTGATTAGCCAAAAGAAATCCAGGTTCTCCCTAAAAGCAAAAACGCAATGTTATTAGACAAGCATATGAGAGTCGCTGCTCAAGCAACTACTCTTAATACAAGCAACAAATACAAACTTCAAAAATGCATGGAAACAATTTTTTGAAGATGCAGCATTATTTTAAACATCAATCATTGCACACAAGCCAATGTGTTGTATTAGGGAGACAGATGGGAAAAGCAATTGTCATTAAGCACATTCATGTGAAAATGCATATTGAAAAAGACAGAATGCCTATGTACCGATTTCCCTAAAGCACTCCAACAATATTCAGTATTTAGCATTTACTAAATCTCATCAAAATTGTGTGTGCGCGTGTGCAGGGGAGGGGGAGGATAAAGAAAAATTACTGAGGAAGATTACATCATCTTCCCCCAATATGTTATACATGACTGCAGCAGGAGTTTTCATTGATGGATCACCAAGTGGAAGGCCAACGACAGCCCGCAAATGCTGCTCAAATTGTGAAGTGAAGCAAGCCTCAATGGTGTGATGCCCACTATTATGAGGTCTCGGAGCTACTTCATTTAATAAAATCTGCAAGAAATTAACAATTACAGACAGGTTAAGTTTTAAAAAATATGAATACTTTTGAAGAGACTGTGGTTACACAAACTGATTAAGTTCCTTATAAAACAAAAATATAGCAAATACGTGTGGAAAATGGCTGACAACCTGACCATCCTCCGTCAGAAACAACTCAACAGCAAAGACTCCTGCGCCTTCTAATGAACTAACAGCTCTGCGTGCAACATCTGTCGCAAGCTCCATAATCTTCCAAGATACATTAGCAGGTGACTTCACAATATGACAAATGTTATCCCTGTCAAAACATAAAATTCAGTAATCAGGAAATGATGGCACAGTCGAACTTCTAAAGTCCGTACTAACACAAAGGATATGAGGAATGGTGAATATGCCGGAAAAAGAAGCACAATCAAACCTGTGAATAGTTTCTACAGCAGGGTAGCATGCAATCGAATTATCCCTTCCCCTAGCCACAATCACAGAGAGCTCCTGAAATAAAAAGAAATGAGGTTCTTAATTATAAGGTTTGAAAAGACAGGCCAATCCCTGCCTAAGCAGTAGTGGAAGGTAGTGATTTCTTCATATGAAAAAAAAAATTGAAATGACCTCTGAGTTATAACGAAAATTCCAGTATAAATGTTAACAAGTCCAATGTTTGCTAAAACAGGAGTTACTATGTTAACCTTTGAGCTGTTTAATATATTGTTCCCTTTCTCAAAAAAAGTTGCTAAAACAGGAGCATGGGAAAACTTATATTCATGACTCCTTAAGCCCAAAACCACTGGAGTAATGTGAAACTTCTCTTTCTCGAACTTCTTAAGCTCAAAGGTTTCTACTATTAGATTAATGCCTAATAGTCAATTAACACTGATAACTTTCAAATTCACTTTAGAAGATATATCTGAAGATTGAAGGTTCACTTTTCAACATGTATTAATCCTCAGAAACAAAACCCAAATTCCCCAGATGGCTAGTATATGAACATACCAAACAAAATCAAATCAAGCTACAAGTTGATGCTTTTTCATTGATGTCATGTGAATTTCCGGTTTTCCTTCAACACCCCTTATTTCAAAGAGGTAGGTTTCCCATCCAAAATTACAAGTTAGGCAAAACTTGATCAATCTATGCAAAGCTAATGATGCCTTATGAAGTAAGGAGAGAGTGGTTGTTTCATTGACTATGAGCTTAAGATAATGGTGTTGAGATCAGACTAACATAACGCCTTGGTATAAATAGCACTGGATGAATGTGATTCCTTGTATAATTGCATAAAGCAAAGACAAATATACTTCTATTCCTTTTTGTAGAAAGAGATCAGTTAATGCATACATCAAAACCCTCTTAAAAATGAAGCAAATTCTAACCTTCACAAATGGAGCCCATTTCTCAACGTATAAACCACGATCATATCCCCCAAGCACTGAAATTAAATTGAAACACAGATTATTACAGCCTGATTAAGCTTCAATTCCAAACAAACAAATTAATGAAGTAAGGTGTCATACATTCCTACAGAGAGAAAAAGTTGAAATTTTGTTCTAAACCAAAGAAGCTTGCCAACTATTATCAGCAAATAATGTTTCCCTGAGACAGTATCATTCAATATAAAGCCCATAAATGTGTTAAAAAATCTCCATGTGACTCCTTCCCAATTCCGAACAGATTAAATTAGAAACTCACAGAAACTACATATCTAGTCATTTCTTCTCCCAAAGCCTTATTTTCGCACTTGGATAAAATTTAAGAAGCAAAGGAAATACTTAGCAAATTTGTTCAGATTGGCATAGTACCATTAACAGCGGAAGACAGCTGCTCCTCACTTTTAGCAACAGTATTGCCACGCCCATCATATGCCAACCTCCTGCTCTTTATCATAAGAGGATAACCAAACAGGTCCCCTGCTCGTCTAGCACTTTCAAGGTTATCAATCTGTTTGTGTAATATTTTCCGTATAAGTGAGAATTATCAAATTTATATCAAAGGGGAAGATAAATTAAAATAGTAATTCTTGCCACCATATGTGAACCTGCATAAACTTAGGAAGTGGGATACGGTTACGAGAAAAGTGGACCTTCTGAAGATATTTATCCTGTTGCAAGAAAAGATAAATTAACCAAGCAAAGAGTTGTTGTTAGAATGAGCACCCAATGAAATAATCAATTATCATTCTTTCATCCAAACTAAGACATATTAAAAAACTAACCTGTATTATGCGAATAGTAGAAGCCTTGGGTTGGCAATCCACACCTTGCTGCTCAAGCTTCTCAAGTGTTGCAACGTCAACATGCTCAATTTCAACAGTTAGTACCCCACACCTGCTATGACATCCAAATTAGCTAGTTTCAAAATCAAAATCCATAAACCTATGATTTAGTAAATACCGAACCTTTTCCCAAATTCTTCAACTGTGGCACTGTCATCATAGCTTCCCACCACATGTTGATGTGCTATTGCACTAGCAGGACAATTCTCCGTTGGGTCCAAGACAATCACTTTGATTGCCATTTGGGATGCTGCTTCACAAAGCATACGACCTAGCTGCCCTCCTCCCAAAACACCCACAACCGTTTCCGATAGTCCATGGACTGCTGAACTACTGCATCAAATTTTTCAACAAAAATAACAAAAGTTAAAAATGACACTAGAATGTTGAAGAACTCCAAAGTGCAAGAATATGGAACACATCAATTTCAACAAAATCCCAAGAAAAACTAGCAAATAAAGCATCAAATAAATATGTGCCACCCTACCCAAAAAACATGAGAATCAATTAGCAAAAGGATTAGACGCATTTTTCACCAAGAACTAACCATTAATATATCAAAAATTCAAACTTTAAAGATCTTTGAGCAGCCCCATATCAAACTAAACAAAAAATCTTTCAATTCAATACAGAAACTCAAAAAAAAAATTACTAACCACTAATATACTAAAGATACAAACTTTAAAGATTCTTGAACAACCTCATATTAAATTAAACAAAAAAAAAAAGAAAACCTTTCAATTAATTACAGAAACTCATAAAAAAATTACTGCTTTAATGATTCTTGAGCAACCCCATATCAAATTACACGAAAAATCTTTCAATTCATTACAGAAACTCAAAGAAATATCAAAAAGTACCTGCTGGGTGAATCATGCACAACTTCCAATGAAGCTCTACACGACAATACAGGAGAGCTACTCTGAGCTTGCTGGAATGATGATGAAAGCGAAACAGTCTGATTTTTAGCCATAGTACGTAAAACGACACTCTTTTGAGCAAAAATTGTAGAATCTAAACAGATTTTTTGATGAGAAGAAATAGTTGGGAGTGTGTTGTTTAGGCTCAACATTGAGAGAAGCGAGTAGGAGATAAGTTGGAGGAGTAGCAGAGCCCTTTCTCTGAGGCAAAAATGGAGGAGTAGCGGAGAACCAATAGGCTTTGGATTCTCAAAACACACAGTTTTGTTTTTTGGCTTAATTAATATGGTCTCAGTCTGACCTTGAAAAAAGTTACTCCTCCATCATTTTTACTTTTTTTTTTTCAGAAATATGTAAATTTAATATTTAAAATAAAAAATTTAAATAGTTAAAAATTATATAAAAATTATTATAAATTGTAATCTTTCCTATTTTAATATAATGAGAAAATATATTTTAAAATATTAATTAAATTTCATATGATTTGATCTCGATAAATAAAATAATAACAAGTAAAAGTAATAGAAAAATACTTTTCTCTAGAAAAAAAGGGATTTTTGTCCAAAGAAGAATATATACTAAATTAGGAAAACTATATAAAATCTTTTTGTATATTTGAAATACTATTTTCTTTCTGGATCAAGTGTATTTTAGTTGAAACAGTTTTTCATTTAGAATTTAATCATGAAAAGAATTTTAACGCAAGATAAAAAGTTTAAATAATATTTGTAAACACTTTCACGCTTTTAACACAGTAATAGTCTAATAGAAGACATATAAATAAATTTAAAAAAATTAATCGTTGATTTGTGAGTTTGACATGTATAAGGAAACGAATAGGATAACGTATATATTTTTATGGGTTAGTTTATTTGGAACTTCATATCATTCTTTTATATTAATAAATAAATACTTATAATTAATGGTGAAAAAAATAAAAAATATTGAATATATGGGTGATTCTTTATAGTTTATATGTTAAGAGTTAGTAGGAGAAATTAATAACTAAGAAATTCTACAATATATGCTAAAAAGAAAATATATTTTAAGAATAAAAGAGATAACATAATATTAGGGACGATTTGAGCAAAAATGTAATACTATGAAATTTTGAGACGAAAGAATAATTTTGGGTTAAATAATAAGGTAATAACAATATATGCTGTTAAATTTTTTTACTTATTTGTAACATCAAAGAATTCTTAATATAAAAATAATTAATTTTGGCAAAGTAAACAACTATTACTTCGTGTCATTAGTTTAAGAAAAACATTGATCTTCAAGCACTATAGAAATATTAAAAATATGATATACCTTTACTCATAAATCATAATAAATATTCACTCCAGCAATATTATATTAATAAATAGTAAGAAGCAGAGGCGGAGTTATATTCACACAAGAATAGTGAGATAAATATCTTCTGTCATATAGATTAAATATAAATATTTTAATATATATTAATTGTTGAATATCTTTAATACAAAAATCATCCACCTATATTTTAAAAGTATAAACACCCTTAACGAAGGATGTTGGTTCTATCACTGCTAAGAAGGTTTTTAAAAATATTGATTGAAGTTTTTATTCTTCATTAAATACGGTATAATAAATAAAACAGTGATCTACTATTTTCTTTTCAAATTATAATTTAATTAGTTTTATACTAATGATTTTAATATTAATTCCTAAGATATTTTTGGAATCTTTTATAGTTTATGATTCACATATGCCCAAATACTGTGCAAGATATTTTTTGGAATCTTTTATTGAGTATTTGTGTTTATTGTCAACTTGAACTTTGACATACGCAAAATTATTTGTGCAAGATAATTAAATTAAGAGCATAACTTTCAGAACACGTAATCAAGACAATTCATCTTGATAATATTGATAAATATCCAAACCAATTGACACTAAATACCTCAAATAAATGGTCAATCATTATTTATGAGAGCAAAGCTTCATGGTCTAAAATATGACAAATTATAGACAGAGATATGCATCAATCCAACACATTATAATCAATTTCTCCTCGAATTGGTATATGGTCAAGGACCATATAACTTCCATCTAATTATTTTGATATGCGATATATAAGTAATAAATATAATATGATGCATAAAAGATGGATTCTCCAAGATAGATTAGAATATATGGAGAAATAATAATAAACTAAGAGTTGAGATACTCTTATTGAATGTCATGGAGGATAGAATCTATGACATGCATGAAATTTGCAGTTGATCCTAAATAAGATAATTCTTGTAAAGAAAGGGAGCAAATAATCCAAATGATCATCATTAAAAGATAGTGTATAACACTTCATGAAATCTAATGAGAGGGGTAACTATCTGAAAATAATGAAGTGATGAGATATCAACAAGTTACGTCGCATTGCAAATAGACAAAAAGGATATTTTGTCTTGATATCTTTGATACAATATAGCGCAATATTGTAAAAGATTTTGAGGATCCAAAATTTTGATATATTAAAGCATGTTTTAACTATCAAGTGGAATGTATTTTGGTAAGCCTAAAGCTTATTTGACTTGCAATCTAGAAACTAAAAAGTGTCATGCATTTAATATTAAATATTATCACTGAACAAAATTGGTATGAAAGTATTTGAAGATTTAAAATGCATGAATCATATACAAGTTCTTGAAAAACTTGTTTATAATCTCCATATTGATTAAAAATAAATCAAAAACTTTATATTGCTACGCAAGTTGATAACTTGAATTGAAACTCTTGAAGAGTTTTCAAAAGGCAACAGATTGTTTGCTTAAAGAAATTAAAGTGAGGAGCTTGCAAAACTCTTTGATCCTAAAGGAAGGATTCATAAAAAGAGATAGAACAAAGCACAGCTTTACCAAATTTTTTCTATACATGTGAGCTCCAAAAGAATGGTATAAATGTGCAATATATTTGTTCGAGAGACAATATAGTTGATTGGTTCACCAAGTCTCTACCAATAACAACTTTCAAAAAGATGGTGCACAAGATTGGTACGCGAAAATTTAAGTTCTAGAATTGATGTTCTGATCAAGGGGAGTTAATACGCGATGTACTTTGTTTTCCTCACAAGGTCTTGTCCCATTGGGTTTCCTTATAAGGATTTTAATGAGACATCCAAAATACGTATTATTAGACATGTGTACTCTTTTTCCTTCACTAGAATTTTTTCCCACAAGGTTTTATCTAGTAAGGTTTTAACGAAGCACATAATCTAGCAAATATACATTCAAGGGGGAGTGTTATAAACATATTCTATTTATGGTGAATGTCTATTTATGTAAATTCTTTTAATAGTTAGGAATTCTACTTGAAGACCAATTCAGTTTCTTACTTGAAGATCAAGTCAGTTTTTCCTTATAAATATAAGGATTTCTTCATTATAATATACATCTCAATATTATTCAAAAGCAATCAGAAATCTTCTCTCTTCTCAACTATATATTACATATATATATATAATAAGAAATGTGAGTCAATACTTTTTGCATAAGAAGTTATAAACTATAAGCAAATACTCTATGTTTGCTCATGTATTCTACCTTTCTTTTTTGTTTAAAAATGATATGATAATCTTATAGTTAGTATTTTCAGGAAAAATAATTAAGTTTTTTCATTCCAATGAAGTTCTATGCTGCTGCTACTATGATGAAAATGAAAGGTTTTGATTTTTAATCATTCTATATAAAAAAAAAAATTAATCTTTCGAACAAAAGTCATAGAAATAAAATCAGATTCTTTGATGGACAGAAATAGTTGGAGACTTGGATTGAAATAGTTGGACGATTGTTATTTAGTCTCGGCATTCTCATTAAAAGTTGATTGATTTATTTGTTTTTTTTTTAATTTTAATTTCCTCCATCTAAATAATTATAAATGGGTATACAAAAAATATCCAATAATTTGATTTAGAATGGACTACCAAGTTATAGACCAAAAATTATTGCCAGGCTCTTAGTAGAAAAAA
>JAOTQR010000007.1:1482733-1497945 GCA_025774065.1 Solanum ossicruentum | reverse complement strand
TTTTTAATAGAAAAATATGAAGAAGTATTATAAAAATAAGGAGTGAAGGTTTTGAATATTATTATATATTGTATTAATAATAATGTATATATATACAAAATAAGGTATAAAAAGTGATAAAAGGAATGATACATTTGTTATTTTATAAATTTATCTCATGACGATTTGTCATGGGATTATTATACCGTCCCTTAGAAGGGATAACTTATCCCAGGACTATTTATGAGTTCTGGGATAAGTTATCCCTTCTAAACCAACCAAACGGACATTTAAGGGGGGATAAATTTATTCCGGGATTATTTTCATTTATCCCTCGCACCAAACGACCCCTTAAGTCTATGTAGGTTGGGGAATCTGGTTTTGTAGTGTCCGGCCCCACCCAACAAACTTCTGAATAGGAAGTCTTCCCTCCATTTGTCTATCTTGATTTTAGAGTTGCTAATGAGTTTGGGGGACTAATTACTAATGGACCTACAGACCCCAGTTCCATAAGGAGGTAGTGCTTCCTTGCTAATCCAAAAGTCCTCCATTCCATACCTTGTCTTTATTGTTTCTTTCCATAGTGATTGCTCTTGAGAAGCAAATCTTCATAGCTATTTCGTTAAAAGACTGTGATTTGCATTTTGCAACTTCAAATTCCTAATCTCCGGACCCCTTATTTTTTCGTTGGCTATGATATCGTCCCATTTTACCAGATGGATCTTGTAGCTGTTTGGATCAATTTTTCCTTGACATGTAAAGTTTCTTCTAATAGCTTCCATTCTACCCATTACATTGGTTAACATAGGAAACACGAACATCATGTAAGTAGGTAAGACTTCTAAGACACTACTGACGAGCGCGACTCGACCACCCACGGACGATATTGACTTTTCCTGTTGACAAGCTGCTTCTCACATTTCTCCAGAACAGTATTCCAAATATGATTTGCTCGTCTCCCAAAGGCATGCCAAGATATACAGCTGGGTAAACGAAACTTTTACCTAGTTCATTGGAGGCTTGAAATTTTTCTGTACATATTAAAAAAATATATTTTGAAATTCACTCCAACAATCATAAGTGAAGGGAAAAGAGGCTGCATGAACTGTCATGATGGTATAGGCATGTGAATGCTAATTGTAAGTGTGCTACATCTTATTGGTGGAAGACGTAGTAGCAGCTTCACCTTTATCACCGAAATATGCGCTCCTGGTATTTCTTATAAAGGCCTATTTAATGTTAGACCATGGAACTTCATAGGCATGACATTGATGAGAGGCTGATTCATTAATTCTTGCAATATACATTCATTAATCCAGCCCTTATTACTCATTTTAGCATCTTGACTAGATTTTTCTTAATTAGTCATATAATAGAGTTTCCAAATATATTTATCTTGTGAGGGTGGCCCAGTGGTTTGGGCTTGGGACTTCCACGTTGTAGGTCTCAAGTTCAAAACCTCTTGCGATCAAAAGCAAGGAGTTTCCCTTCTGGGTCGAGCTTGTCGCGCCGGGCTTATCTAGTGCGGATTACTTCTCCGGTGTGGTTTTTGATTTATTGCGTAGGAATGGAGGTTTTTACCCTTTGTACATCCAAAGGGTAGCAACGGCGGATTGCCCTTGTCATCAATACATACATACATACATATATATATATATAGCTATCTTCTAGTGCACAAAGAAGATACTCCATATTTATGTGCAATCTTATTATTTCCTGTTAAACTTGATGTTGCTTGTTCTGCAATTTCTGGTTGGATGCTCTGAACAGTTTTCTATATTATCTCAAGGAACCATTGTTTCTTTGTATAGGTTTATAGTTACCAAAGATTATGCACGTAGCACCTTCTTGGTGCAAACACTGAAATTTATTTTACTTACCCCAAAAATAAAAGTAGAAAGAGAATAAGAAAAGCAAGGATTTGAGTCTTTGACTAGTGCAAAATGCTATGCTTCTTTCTCCTTATGTTTTTTTGGTAAGTCGTGCATTAAATAAATTATATGCTACAATCATAATGTATCCCTCCACCTCCCGTAATTAAAGATAATTATGGCCCAAAACATTTCGGTCAGCTAGTCTACTAAAAGGCCCAACTTCCTTATTTGTACTAGTTTAGCCCCATTTGTGTATATTTTGAAATTTTTTTTCAACCTAATTAAACCTTGTTCTTTTAATCTTTATCCTCCCCCCCTCTTGGTCCCATGTGTGACTACTATTTGATTCTCTCCTCTTTATATCTCTGCCTTCTGTCTCTATACTTAAGTGTGAAAATTTCAATCCCAAGCTTGAAATAATACTAGGATCAAACCCCAAATACTGTTTTATGCTAACATCAACAAAATTAAAGAGACCCATTTCGAATTTCTTCAAGTTTTAAGGTCTCCATTAGTGGGGGAAAAATGTTTCCGAAAGGTATGTAAATTGGAATGGAGGGTGTTTATTCTAAAACCCTCTGCATCAGGGAGTGAAAAATTATGTTCTATAGGAATCCCGAGTAGCCAGATCTCGGGCAAACATTCATGCATCAGACATGGAAATTTATGTTCAATCCAATGCATGTTCCTTTTAAGTTTACCAAAATTTGATGATTACACACTGTTATATGTGTCTTTTGTTTGAATTTGTTTGTCTTTCCTTTTTAAGCCATTTGAAAAAGAATGCTTCTTTCTTTTTAGCATCTCCTTAATCCTAACTTTCCACATGACATGTTTAAACGAAGTTGCTCGTACTTTCATTTTAGTGTCACACTTGTGTCAACATGACGTGGTGTGGGTGTGGGATCATTTTGTATTTGGTCAAACGATTTTGGGATGTTGACGAAAATCAACAACATACCCAGTGGAATCCCACAAGTGGGGTCTGGGAAGGGTAGAATGTACGCAGACCTTACCACTACCTCATAGAAGTAGAGAGACTGTTTCCTGGGAACTCTCGTCTCAAAAACCCATAGGCAGAATAAACTAGATATGACAAAAAGGAAAGGAGAGGAAAGGGAACAAAAAGAGTGACTAATAATGAAAAGCACATGACAATATGTAAATACGATAAACTAATACATATACAACAAATAACGACAATACATGATAAAAACATGACTACTTCTACTACCCTACTATACCCACGGCCAGACATCCACCTAACCCTACGAACCAATTAGCCTGCTACTCTAATTTGTGACCTCCACTCTTTTCTATCTAAGGTCATATCATCGAGATCAAGTTTTGCCATATCTTGTCTAATCACCTCCCACAATACTTCTTCGGTCTAGCTCTACCCCTCCGTGTAACTCCCAAATCCAACCTCTCGCATCTCCTAACAGGAGCATCGGCACTCCTTCTCTGCACATATCCAATAGTGAAATTCAAGCAAATACAATAATTGTAATTGTAACTAAAATAAAAGCTAAGGTGAAATTGACAAAAATAGAATTTCTATGTTGGTATTTTTCCTTTTATCTCTTTATGGAGTCGTTCTCTTGATCAATATTAATATTTTCTCCTCAGTATACCTCGTAAGTTTTCCACATTATATCTCATATTTAGCCACTTAACTCTATTGTTAGATATTTTAATTGTTTTTTAGTTGGATCTTAAAAGTTAAATCGTGAAGGGTCCAACTACAAGAGTCAAAAGTTCTTTGAACTCAACTTCGTACCAAGTCAAAGTCGGACAAACAAATTGAAAAGGGGGTTTTGGTTTTTTTTTTTTGGGGGGGTAATACTTATATATGGTTATATTACACCGTATATGATCAATGTATACTTATGTATAACATTGTACATAAAGTGTTAAACAAAGTAAAGAACAAAACAATAGTATTTGAGTTACACGGGGAATCGGCGATATCCTTGGAAAATGCAAAAAATAAAACTGAAAAAAGTTAAAAGATACTAACATTGAAAGAGACTACACTTCTTTTGACTATTTGGCTATTCCAGATGTAAAATTTTGTTGGGCTATGCCAATTGTGAACTGTTTATTTGTAAACTGACCTGTACATTTGCGTAAACCCCCTGTATTTATCTCTGAACACTAGTTGCCAAAATTAATACAGTACTACTTCTAATGATAAAGCATAGGCAAAATGATTATATTCTATAATTTACCTATTTTCAGTGTTATTCCAGATTACTGCCAGATGTACGTGCTTGCGCAGACAAATTTAGTTGATTATATGAGTTTTCATCCATTTCAGGAACGCAGATTAAATAGCCTGTTAACTTTTATTTTTTGGGATAAGGAAGTATTCCCTAATGCTTGAAACTACCATTGCCATTTGGATGACTGCAGGAATTATGTAGATGGTCTATGTTTTTTCCGGTGAAATACCTATAATCTAACATGAAATATTCTTGATTAACCCTGCAATATTTGCTGAAGTTTAACAAACGCTATAAAGGTTTGTCAAGCTTCAAAATGAAGCTTTTTAAAGCTCTGATTAAGGATTTTGAAGCAGCTAATTACCGAAAATTAGATGATGCTAGGATTGACATACCTTTGCATCAGAAAGATAGAATGAAAGCATGATTGGGGGATACATGGAAGGATAATCTTAGTTCTACTGGCATCTTATCTTGAGAGTATCTTTAATCTCCTCTATTTTCATTTTCAGATTAGCTAGTGCTAGTCCAAGAATTCTCTAATATATGGCTCTTCAGCTTTTTATTCGTAACAGATGCTTCTTGTGGTGTTCTCTCCCTTTTGATGGTTGTAGTTTGTACCAAGTATTATTATGATTTGCTAAGTAGACTGCTGATAGTTTAGTTGATGTTTTGCTTCTTATGGCATACATTTGCTGTATATATTCACACCTTCTTGGGGCAACTATGAAACTGACTTCAAAAAATGATTGTTATGGCAGATACTCAGCACCAGTTTAATGCAAGAGAGAGTGACTGGGGTTTCACATCCTTCATGCCTCTAAGTGAATTATATGATCCCAGCAGAGGTTATATTATGGATGATACAGTCATAGTTGAAGCTGATGTTTCTGTTCGTAGGGTTGCTGATTACTGGTCTCATGACTCTAAGAAGGAGACTGGTTGTGTTGGGCTTAAGAATCAGGGAGCCACTTGTTATATGAACTCTCTTCTCCAAACATTGTATCATATTTCTTATTTTAGAAAGGTTAGCCTTGAATAGCATGAGTAATTTCTTTGTTATTATTTTTCCAGAGGTGACTAATTCACATGTGTTTCAGGCTGTGTATCATATGCCAACTACTGAGAATGACAATCCATCTGGGAGCATCCCTTTGGCTTTGCAGAGTTTGTTCTATAAGCTACAGTACAGTGACACCAGTGTAGCAACAAAAGAGTTGACGAAGTCCTTTGGATGGGACTCAACTGAGTCCTTCATGCAGCATGATGTACAAGAACTTAACAGGGTTCTTTGTGAAAAACTTGAAGATAAAATGAAGGTAATTTGTAATTGTGTACCACGTGAACCTAAAGCAAATAGTACCATAGATGGCAATGCTTATTTAGATTTGAGACTATTTTTTATGGATTATATGTGTTTCATTGGCTCAGGGAACTGTTGTGGAGGGAACAATACAGCAACTGTTTGAGGGGCATCACATGAATTATATTGAGTGTATCAATGTGGACTACAGATCAACAAGAAAAGAATCTTTTTATGGTATGTATGGAACCAATGCTTAATTTTTTCATGTTTTTTCTTGTTAAACATGGAATGCCGCACTGTCAGTTTCAACTTGCAATCATGTCTCATTTGACAGACTTGCAGCTTGATGTCAAAGGGTGTCGTGATGTCTATGCTTCTTTTGACAAGTATGTTGAAGTAGAACGCCTTGAGGGTGACAATAAATACCATGCAGAAAAATATGGCTTACAGGTTATCCCTTAACTAATTTTTGGATGATGATTTGCAGAGTTGGTTAGATATTAAATTTTGCCATTACTTTGAGCCACAAAAGGAAGGATGTAACTGTCACTTGAAGTGAAATGTATATGGAGAGACAAAAAGATACTAACTGTTGTTACTCACAAAATAATTAAAAGACATATTATATTAACATGCCTTTTAACTTGGCGTCAACTGGTATCGCCGTAATAAGAGTTTTGACTTTTGTGTTTCTTACTTTCCTTTCCCCTTCTATCAAATAAATGAATCCTGTTCATATGAGGGCAGCATTAGCTCAATTGCTCTAAGTTGCCCTTTTTGAAGCCTCTCGCCGCCAATGCAGATTCAAGTCTCGAAAGCAGCACTTCCTTACCTTCTTGTATTCATTAAAAAAAAAAGAGAAGAAAAATAAGAGGAGAAATAGAACGATGCTGTAGTTGGTTGGTTATTAGTACAATGGTCTCTGTTTTTTTTTTTTTTGAGAAGGATAATTGTATCTTTGTTGCTCCTTACTTGAACTTCCATTTTTCAGGATGCTCGGAAAGGTGTCCTTTTTGTTGACTTCCCCCCTGTTCTTCAGCTTCAGTTAAAACGTTTTGAATATGATTTTGCACGGGATACTATGGTCAAGGTATTTAATTTATTACTCTCATGTGGTCAATGTATAAAATAGATTCTTCATGCCTATGAAAAAGAGTATACAACTGATTCCTCACATGATTCTATATGTGTAACCAAGCGGAGGAAATGTTTTATTTTATTATTCTGAGTCTAGTGTTTTCTAAACCCATATGCAAGCCAGTTACAGTAGAAAGCATATGAATTCTTTCTTGTGATAGTGGTGTTGTCCGGTCTAACGTGCATGAACGTTGACTAATTCACTGCGTACATGCGACTTCCCTCCGGTAGAAACACCAGGTAACTCTGTTTAACAAGATATGGACAGATGAGGATAAATCTGTTAGCATTTAACTCTTCCTCCCTCTACTGGGATTTGAACATTGATCTCTCTGATTGTGCATCCCAGATTCATTGACCTCTAGGAGACAACCTTGGGTGCTTAGAAAACGTCTGGAATTTGCATGGTTTTTTCCGTAATTCTACCTTATGTGGTTCTTCTCATTTCATTGCTTCCTAAATCGTCAGCAACCTAGAATTATCAGTCAACAACTAAAGAAGGTCTGTATGTAACTAAATTCGTTAACTCTTAATGCCAATATCTCCGAATAGGTTTAAAAAGGAGACGTAAATGAATGTGGGAGCCTCCCTTTTCAGTCCTCAACTATGTCTTAACTCTCAACTTTTCAGCATATTCTGTTAAGAAAGAAACTAGATAAACTTGGAACTCATTAAACACCCCAACTGTAAATAAAGAAACAAAAAGTTACAATGGGAGCTGAAAGTAGTGTTGGACAATATCATGAGCGTTGTTTTTACTAGACTGACACTTTCAGTCTATCGCCATCTGTCATTTACTTTCCGTCTTGTCATTTACTTTATCTTTTTTTTTTTGTGAGAAGGTAACGATTTGTATTATAAATTTACTTTTATCTTTGCTTGATATTCCTTTTGAGGGTAAGGAATCAACTCATCTCGGGATCACTCTTTTAGTAGCTTTATGAGGATATGACTTGTATCTTTCTCCCATCTCTTATCAAAATAGTATGTTTCCATGTAATGGTAATTACTGATTCTCTTTTTGTATTGATTAGATAAACGACAGATATGAGTTCCCTTTACAACTCGATCTTGATATAGAGAATGGAAAATATTTATCTCCTGATGCAGATCGAAGCGTTCGGAATCTCTATACTCTTCATAGGTATTAATCTCTTTTCTCCTATGAAGCATAAATGGTTTTCTATTTTCTTAGTGCTCTTTTTCTTACCATTTGGGGTTCTGATCTTACCTCTGTCATGTGGCTACGTTAAGAGAATTGCTTTATCATCTCACATTCTTCTTGTTGACAAGTTAATTTACTTTATGCTAGTGATTAGTTAAGCAGGTCAGATCTAGCCATTTTGCATGCAGATTTGAATCATCTAATCATGAGAGCCACATTATATGGAGTCACATTTTATCTTTCTGTTTACTTCTATCTTTTCTACCTTCAGTAATGCATAATTCTTTGCTGTTCCCTTGGCCAATCAGCTTTTACTTGACAATGTGGCTCATTTAAACTAAGATGTTTCACAGGCTCCTAAGTTTCTGAGACATAGTAAGATTGCTTCTAAGTCTAACAGCTTGATTTCTCATGGTTTGGAGGTGCAAGGGAAATATAATCTCTTCATAATTCCCTTTGTCAGTTGGGATTTTATTATTTCTTCTTTGTGAACTTTCCTATCTGAAAACTCTCATCAACACTGCAACAGTAGCAATATGTAAGACTGTTACTGCCGCATTCCCATTACTTTGGATTTCACCCTGAACATTTTACAGGACGGTATAGTTTCTTGCGCAAACATTTAAATTAGGAAATAGATCCTTCCATTGTGAATCAATATATATATCCAGTAAAATCCCACAAAGTGGGTTATGGGGAAGGTAAAGTGAATCAGGGTTATTTTGACCCTTAGCAAATTAATTTATTGTACAGCAATTGTTCTATTTTCAATGGTCATCATGCAAGGGATGTGCCAATGTGGACATGAATTGCTTTTGCCTGAAGGATAGTAGGATTTAAAACTTGGCATTGGATTTATGTTGTGTAATCTACCTAAATCTTTAACCTTGTCCTAGTGCCTGTCAACTTCATGATAGAACTTCAAATACTTCTACCTCATGGTTTAGGACGTGTTTATTTTGATCATATCGTTTATGTACTTCCTAGTATGCACCTTTCTGATTTTTGAAGGTGTTTACTCTTGAATGTCATCCTGCTATTATATTATGCTACATACTGAAAGCTTAGCAGCATGATTGCTCAGAGGTGAGTCCATACTCTGTGTGCTCTTAATAGGAGATTACACAGCTGGATTTCTTAGCGTAGTATCTATGTGAGTACTATTTTTAAATATTATTTCACATTTTTGTTTAATTAGAGCAGTGGAGATTCATTCAAGTACCTACGTAATAGGATGATACTGTCTAAATGGAAATTAGCTCCCTTCTTTTTTGTCTCCCTCCTTCCCGTCTCCCTTTCCTTGCCCTCAGTTAGTTGCTTTTGCAATTGTGATGTTGTTATCGTTTGCCCCTTCTACATTCTGCGGTGTAGTTTGATATTTTCTGCCATGCTGTGAAAAAAGGTACACGGATTCATTTTTTCAGTCTAGACTATGTTTTTTTTGATTTTAATTTTGTATGCTTGGCATAGATTCCGAATAACAGGAAGACTAGGTAATGAGTTTTATTTGATCCTTTTATTTTTGTTTTCAGTGTTTTGGTTCACAGTGGTGGGGTCCATGGGGGACACTATTATGCTTATATCAGACCAACGCTCTCCGATCAATGGTATGTGTTGTGTTGCAGTCATTAGACACATTTCTTAATCCTTTAATTCTTTGGTTTTTCTGTGCCATGTTAGCTTTAGTGTTCTCTTACTTAACCTGAGTCATCAGAAGGAAAATTTTATCATCTTTAAGACGATATAATTTATTATATTTTCCTTTTCTTTTCGAAATATAATGATGCTTAACAGATTTTGGGCAGCAGTTGCCCTTCTATCATTGTCTATAGCTATTTCACTTTTTTGGGCCTTGGCACAATCTTTCTGGTTTCTGCTGCCTGTCTTGATTTTAAGATCCACTATTTTCCTATTACTTTTAGGTTTAAATTTGATGATGAGCGTGTGACAAAAGAAGATCCAAAGAGGGCTTTGGAAGAGCAGTATGGTGGTGAGGAGGAGGTACATTTCCAGTTCTTGCTATCCTTTAAGTTATATGCATGTGCATTATTTTCTTGTACTATATAGCTGATGTTCATTCTCCACTTCTTGCAACAGTTGCCTCATACAAACCCTGGGCTCAACAATTCGCCATTCAAATTTACAAAATATTCAAACGCATATATGCTTGTTTATATTCGTGAAAGTGACAAAGAGAAGATTATCTGCAATGTTGACGAAAAGGACATTGCGGAGCATCTCAGGGTGTGTATGCTACATAACTCTGTCCATTTAATTTAATGATAATATGGTTGAGTTGTGCGTACATTCTACCGTCCCCAGACCCCACTTGTGGGATTTCACTGGGTATGTTGTTGTTGTTGTTATGGTTGAGTTGTGCTTCTGTCTAACATTATATTGCAGGTAAGGCTAAAGAAAGAGCAAGATGAAAAGGAGCAAAAAAGAAAGGAAAAAGCAGAGGCTCACCTTTATACTATCATCAAGGTTTCCTTTAAAACCTAGTCTCTATCCCTTCCCGCTTGCATATTTGTAATTTGGAAACCTTACTGAAAATACTCTTGTTATATACTTAGGTTGCTCGTGATGAAGACCTTGGTGAGCAAATTGGGAAGGACATTCATTTTGATCTTGTGGATCATGACAAAGTCCATAGTTTCCGTATCCAGAAACAGATGGCATTTACGCAATTCAAGGTACTGTTTTGCAATTTATTTTTGTACATATTTACATGCAAAATTTTTTCTTTGGTACAGATTTTGAAAATTTACATCGTCATTGCTGTTTTGGTTGCTCTTCTGAAGCATAATATGTAGATACTGCATTAATATGTTTCAGAAATTACAAACATAATCAAAATATCTCCTCTTGAATAACTTCATATTTTAGATGGGGTGGTTGCACGATTAAATATGGTACCATAGCTGGCAAAAGTTCTGATTTGAGTCGCACAGGTACCTCTTGAATACAAATTCTCATGTGCTTGGCTCAAGAGAAAAGTTGGGCCCTAGGAAAACAATCAGGTCCACACACAAAGGGGTGTGTGTTTCATGCATAAAACAATAGGATAAAAGTGGCCCATCTCAAACAATATAGAATTTTAGATGATGTGATGACATAATTCAACAATAACGTACAGACTCTTGGAATACTAGTTCTAACAATGGAGGTTCACGTGCCACTTTATGTCTTTTGAAATATGGGTAAACCCCACTTATGGGATTCCGCTCCCCATTGGGTATGATGTTGTTGTTGTTGAAATATGGGTAATAGAATGTAAATTTGGTGTTGAGATTTTATTGTCTGACCTTGAGTTAAAAGATAAACTTCAGATTCTGATTGCAAATTTAGGTGAATGATTTTTGAAAAAATGGAATCTGGTGGCTGGAATATGATGGTTCAGCTTTTTGTATGCTGTATGCTAAGCCAAACAGTTATAGCCTATATTTGTGTATTTGGTAAATCTTTTTACCCCATATGTATATTATTATTTAATGCTAAGTCTCTTTTCAGGAGGAGGTTGCTAAGGTATTGGGTATACCAGTGCAATTTCAGCGGTATTGGCTATGGGCAAAACGACAAAACCACACATATCGGCCCAATCGACCATTGACACCTCAAGAGGAAGTTCAGTCTGTAAGTTGCCTGACTGTTTACCTTACTGTTATGTTCGGTGGAGCTGAATTAATAGTGCAATGCAGTTGTATCCAGGTTCTAGAAAGTGTCCTCTGTTTTGAAGTAGTGAGCAACTGCCATATATAAACCACACTAGCTTTCCTATCACTTCTTCTATTCTGCTTGCATGACATACTGATCAAAAGATTCCGGAACAAGTATTATTTTTACTCTCCATGCTATCTATCAGTCCAACTTGACTGACATTTAGTAGAAATAATAATTTCGCTAAAAAATGGATTTTTGTTTAGAAACAGACTAAGAGAAATAATGAATCAATACTTTCATAGACAGTTGCAGCAAATCATTCAAGGAACTACAGAAGCAAAGAACAGATGCTTAGATGAAGCATGCATTTCACAGTATTTCATGTGATTTTTTAGTGTAGCGATTTGTAATCTGTATCTACTGGATTGTAGTAGGTGTAGATGACCAGGACAACAACAATTAGGGATAACTGTCTGCAGCCATGCACCTTTCCTTTTTAATACCATTTATACCTAATTCTGTGAAATACATATTTCCTTATGTGGGACATTTCTTATCTTCTTTCTGCATATTTATTTTTTTGTATTCATATCTTGCACTGCTTTAATGTGTAACATAAAACGTGTTATGGTTCCTCGAGTTGGCCAGTAATAGAGGCATTTTTGTGGTGATATTAAATTTGCTATAGTAAAATTGATTATGAGCTTCTCTCCAGGCCTTGTCTTGGTCTGCAAAATAGTGTGTCTAAACAGAATGTATTGCTGAGTATCTGGATATTCTTGGTAGTTTATTTCTGTCCATAGCGGATTTCTCCCTCTTCCTCCCTGTCCTTGCGCTCCTAGGAAAAAGGGGCATAAAAACATGCATTTGTGAATAATCAGTGCTCGGAACTTCTTATAGTTTGTCTTTTAGAATATGTTTGATTTGTGTGATGACTGACGAGACGGGTTGAAGAGACATCATGATGAGTCATATCTCATCCGGTCTTTGGATGTGAGCAAAATGAGTTTTGCTTTCTCTTTCCGATAAATAGGATTACTTTTGGATGTGGAAATATTGCCATGGTTTCTGTTAGTATTCCCACTTTGGTTGATAGTATGGGTCATTTTCTTTTTACATGGTCATGCGTGATGAACTAGCTTTTGGACAGTTAGATCCAAGTTCCATTCTCTTTACATGCTATCAGAGCCATCCTTATTTTTGGCTTACTCGATGTTGGTTTCATTCAATGTTATGTTGTCCATGCCCAATTCTCTAGCCCTGAACGACGTGTTGTTGGGGGGTTTCAGAGTGCCTACATTGGTTGAAGATATGGCTTCTCATTTTCTTATATGGTCTTAGACAATCCTCTTCTTATGAGCTAGTTTTCTAGTTAAGTTACGCCTAAGGTTCATTTCTTGACAAGTAGCATGATAATAGTGGATGAGGAGTCATCAGGACGGATCATCATCGTATCCTTGGGTGTGAGATGGGGATGTATGGAGCTGACGTAGACTTCATTTGTTTTCATCAAGATAAAGATGTGTTGAATCAGAATGGAAAAAAGCGCAAGTCCAGTGCACTAAAGCTCCCGCTATGCGTAGGAGGAAGGGTCCGACCACAAAGATCGTACGCAACCTTACCTTGCATTTTTGAATGAACATGTGAATATTAAGATGTTGTGGATGCATTGAAGCTAATTAAATTAAGTATTTAATCATATTTTTAATAGCTTTCATTATTATTCTAGAATAGGACTTCTGTTTCGTAGCTTCGTAAGGATAAGCTATAGTTATTAGTTTGGAATAAGATCTAGGTTTCCTATCTTCATAAGAATTAGACGTCCAATTGCTGTAATAAGACTGGGATTTTTGAATTATTTAGTCGTATTTTAACGAAAATCAAGAGATCAGAGTTCTCTCTTCCATTGAACTCTAAGGTTTTAAGCTCGCTTCAATGAGCTGAAATTATATACAAAATAGGTTGATCTAGGAATTTGAACAAAGGCGAAGAGAAGTCGAATTCAATTGATTTAGATTTTCTTGTTCATCAACCTATGACTTGATCCTTCTTGAGAATCCTGACATCTAAATATTAAGATATGCATTAAGATCTGAATAACACTAAATAGTTAAGATTGTTTTCTCGACATCTGGATGTAGAAAATTTGTCTTCATTTTAAAAATAATAATTATAAAATTTAAATAAAAATACTAAATTAAGCAGATATTATATTAAATATGGCAATTGGTGGTGATAATGACTAATGATGGTGATTGTGTGTGTCGATTTGGGATGATGTTAATTGTTGATGCTGGTTGTGGGTGGTATCTTGTGGTATAGTGTTTGCAATAGGTGATTAAGCTGAGGTGGTTAGTAGTGGCGGCGATTGATCGTTAGCACTACAATGATACCAATAACTAATGTCAGTTAGCGATATATAATGTTGACTAGTGGTGGTAATTATTATTAGTGATTAGTGGATGTAATATTGATTGGTGGTGAGGGTTGCTAGAGACAGATGGAGATTGATTTGATGATTGGTAGTAGTGGTGGTTATGGTAGGGCTCAAGATTATGGTTGTGGATGGTAGGTGGTGGTGATTAATGGTGGGTGGTACTTGTGGGTGAAAGTAGTGTTGTTAAAAACAAAAAATGCAAAAAAGCTCTAAGGTCTGTTGGGGCTTTAAGTGCAAAGCACAAATAAATTGTGGGTTTCAATGAACAGAGGCGCAAAAGGAGAAAAAAAATACAAATATATATGTTTAGTCTAAGCCTAATAATATATGAACATACAACAACAACATACCCAGTGGAATCCCACAAGTGGGGTCGGGGGAGGGTAAAATGTATGTAAACCTTACCACTACCTCATAAAGATAGAGAGACTGTTTCCAGAAGACCCTTGTCTCAAAAATATCAAGCCCCATAAGTAGAAGATACTAGATATGAAAAAAAAAGAAAAAAGAAAGGAAAAGAGAAACGACTAAACTATAAAGCAAATGATAGTATATAAATACAACAAACGTAACAAATATAAAGCGGACAATGACAACACAAGATAATAGTTTATAAACATGAATGACAAATATATAAACAAAGAAATTTGAAAAATTAATTATGATTAAGTGAATTATCAATTGTTTAGTATCGTCTCTTTAGAAGAGGTTCATTTGCAAGGCAAAGTATGTCTTAGAACCTTGACGACGAAACTGAAGTGCACATAAAGCGAGGCAAAGGGTTCGACGTGTTATGATTCTCTAACCAGGGCTTAAGCGTGCCTTTGATTACACTTGGTGTAAGTAGATGGAGTAATGCACTATCATCTTTGTAGAAATTTTTAAAAGATAGACATCTTAATGATATCAAAACTTTGTTATAGATCTTTATTATTTGGACCTATTCAAACCCATTAAGTGGTTGTAGAATAAGAAAACAAACGCATTTAATATTCAGATCTGAATGATTGAGATTAAGACATTCATTAAGTGTAAACAAATGAGGCCTCATCCTCTTTTTTTCATTTTTATTATTAATAAGGTGACTAGTCCTCTTTGGATGTTGAAAAATTGCCAGGACGAGCATCCTAAGATTCCTTTTACCCAATGTAAGAGATTTAGTCGTGGGAAGCGGAGGTATTAATCATCCCAGGATGATAGGTTTGTGCAAGAACCATCCCACCTTATCAAGTCGATTATTGTTTGACAACTGCTGCAGTTATTTTAATCACTTATGTTCAGTGGTCTATTTTTCCCTATGAATGGTACTTTGTCTGTCGTTTGCTCAGTCGAGGGTCTTTTGGAAACAGCCTCTACACTCTACCCACGCACTGGGATTGTTGTTGCTGCTATTTTTTGTCTTGTCGAATTACCAAGACTAGTGCTTGAT
>JAOTQR010000007.1:1472020-1482633 GCA_025774065.1 Solanum ossicruentum | reverse complement strand
AATAAAACAACTAATGCAGAGCTAAAACTTTATTTGGAAGTTGAAGTCGGCCTGGTAATGGAATATTGCCTACTCATACTTGGAATTTTTGTTGGGGCAGGTGCTGTACTTTTGTGTATATCAAGTTTTATGTTTTGCACTTTTTGCGTTGTGTATTGTTCATTGTCGTAGGATTTGCGACCTTGTCCTCCACCTGAGAAGACCAAAGAAGATATTCTTCTATTTTTCAAACTATATGATCCTCTAAAAGAGGAGCTAAGGTATTTCTTCTTGCCTCTATAGTTGAAATCCGTGCCTTAAAAGAATTGTTTCTATGCTTATCTAATTTGGGATCACTAAATATCATTTCTAACTGGAAAGTGCATCATTGGGTATCAAAAACAAAAAAATGTAAAGTGCATCTTCTTCTCATTGTTAGAGCCTGCAGACATAGTAGATATATGAAATGTGACATTTACAATTTGTCAAGTCCGATCAAGAAACCTGCAAGCAAAGTGCTTATGCAGCAGATCCCAGTTTGGATAAGATCTTTGATGACTGATTCATAAACCACTAATGCTTTGGTCTCGTGTTAAGTGTTTGCATAGCAACTGAGGTTCAAGCAACTTGATGTCGGACTGTTCAACACGGTGGACATCTTACTCCTGTAACACAGATGTTTAATTAACCTGAGATTACTGTGGGGAAAAGACTACTACAGTTCCATTGCAGTCTATGAAATTTTTTGCACTTGAAGTAGACATTACATGAATTTTTTTAGAGGTCTTACAGTCATGAAAAATATTACTCGTTAATTGCTGAAACCTCGATCTGTAAATTCTGTCGTTGAGAGCAATTCAAAATTTTAACTTATTTGATATCCTGAAGCTTGTGATATCAGTATCCACGTTAGTTGGTGTCTCTATTTAAGTGGCCATGCAATATTGGGGCTTTGTCTATTCTTTACTTGGTTTTCCTTCTTGTTATCAGGTATGTTGGGAGGCTCTTTGTAAAAGGCAGTGGCAAGCCACTGGAGATATTGACCAAGCTAAATGAGTTGGCTGGCTTTTCACCTGATGAAGAGATTGTACTCTTCGAGGTAAATTTTTTTCTTATCTCGATAAGAGTATGTTAACCGCAATAGTAATAAAGGTGGCTTCAGGTTGTGCTTAATATCTTGTTTTATTGATAGGAAATAAAATTTGAACCCAATGTGATGTGTGAACCTATTGACTGGAAGCTAACATTTTGTAGCAGTCAGGTACGTGCTATTACCTGCCATCTGTACACTGTTACGTGTTTGCTGGCATGGCCTATTATTTTCAGTTGTTCTGGTTTTTGTTTCTTCTGATGGATTTGCTGTATGATACTACTCTTCTTTTTGCAGCTTGAAGATGGGGACATTATTTGCTTTCAGAAACACCTCCGAAGTCCAACTAGAGAACAATGTCGATATCTTGATGTTCCTTCATTTTTAGAGTATGTGCACAATCGCCAGGTATGTGTTGCACCTTGTTTTGTCATATTGCCTCTTGGCTCTTGGAGCTAGATTGGTAGTTACCTCTCTGAAACAGAATTGTTTCCTTTTGAGGAAGGCAGTACCTTTGGTAGTATTCCTGCCTTTACTCCATCTCACTCACTTTTGTTTCAGTCTATGTGAAACTTTTTCCTCTGTATTATGTTTCAAAAGAGCTCTGAATATTTTATGTGACTTGGTAGCCGAGATAAAGGTTTTCAATGTGATCGTTCCCAGGTTGTTCACTTCCGCTCATTGGACAAACCCAAGGAGGAGGATTTTAGTCTTGAATTGTATGTATCTGTTTCAGTAAGTTAACGAGAAGCTTTTTCCTGTATTGGTTAACTCATTGACGATAAACGAACTCTAGGTCAAAGCAGAACAACTATGATGAAGTTGTAGAAAGCCTGGCTCGCCATCTCCGCTTGGATGACCCATCAAAAATAAGGCTAACATCACATAACTGCTACTCGCAGCAGCCAAAACCTCAGCCAATAAAGTATAGAGGAGTGGATCGTCTTATGGAAATGCTTATTCACTATAACCAGGTAGTGTAGGAACAGTGTTTGCTCTTGTTAGGGCTAATTGAAACTTTCCTATATAAAAACAATCTTGTGGCTCTTAGCTATTTACCAGTTACTACATTTTGCTTACCATCCCTTCTCTTTGGATAGATTTCAGACATTTTGTATTATGAAGTCCTTGATATTCCATTGCCAGAGCTACAGGGCTTAAAAACTCTCAAAGTTGCCTTTTATAATGCTGCAAGATATGAAGTAAGCGCGACACATACTTTATACATTTTAATGCAGA
Source organism: Solanum ossicruentum (assembly GCA_025774065.1). NCBI lineage: Eukaryota > Viridiplantae > Streptophyta > Magnoliopsida > Solanales > Solanaceae > Solanum > Solanum ossicruentum. The sequence goes on along the minus strand of JAOTQR010000007.1, from coordinate 1,480,325 downwards.
GTGCCCTTTGATAAGGGTCCATAGAGTCTCGACACTCAAATAAAATATTTTGGTGCTGTTCATTTTCAGGTGACAATCCATACTGTTAGATTGCCAAAACAAAGTACTGTAGATGATGTCCTTAATCATCTTAAGGCGAAGGTACTTTTGAATTTTCCATTGCTATGAAGTGTGATGCCTTCTTAATATTGTTTTTACCACTGTAAACTGTTAAACCTGAAAGTTGAAATCAGTGAGAAAATAGGAAAAGCATTCATGTCTTGCCACAGCCATACTATGTCTTAATTTAGAGAGAACTAGCTGATGTCCACATTGAGATGTCATCTAATAACCTATTATATTGGAAGGTTCTCTGATAAGTACACTGCTAGAAATTCATTTCATTAAGATCTGTTTCTGTTAGATGTTTTTGCTGATCTTGTCTCATCGTATGTGAATAGGTTGAGTTGTCACATCCAGATGCTGAACTGAGGTTGCTGGAAGTTTTCTATCACAAGATATATAAGGTACCATTTATGTTGCATAACTTCCTTCAGCTGTAGCTCTTTATTGTCTGAAAACTGCTTCAATGCAAAGATAGAGTTGCTGTTGGAGTGTAACACGATTACCCTTTCTTTGTTTTCTAAATGATCTTTCAATCTTATGAAGTGCTGAACAGTGTAGAGTTGTGCTCCCATGTGTGCCCATGCCGACATACATTACATATATACAGACGGGCAGACAGACAGATACAAACACTTAGATAACACACATTAACACACACAAACAGTTTGATGCATTTTGAAGTAGATAAGAACTCATGAAAGGACATGCAGTATCGTGCTTCTCAGATTTGCTTCTTTGTATCGTTTGTAACATATCCTCCACATTTATTTTGCAGATTTTCCCACCTACTGAAAGGATTGAGAACATAAATGATCAGTACTGGACCTTGCGTGCAGAAGAGGTACAGCGATTGTTCTGTTGGTTGTTCCCTATATTTTATGCAGAAGAGCAGGTCCAGATCATCTATTAGAATGTTTTGCTGTAATCTTTTTGATTGTCTCAATGCTCCTGTAAAAAAGAAATTTCCTCTTTGACTGCTCCCAGGCACATTTCCCCAAAACACTCTGTCCTACTTAGCACAGAGTGTTATCTTCCGGTGACTGAGAGTCTGAATCCTCCACTTTCCTTCAGTTAGCACTTTCTGTGTTAGTTGTTCATTTAAATCTCTCTCAGCTTGTGCATGCTTGTAATCTGTAGTTTTTTTCTTTGAGATGGACAAGAGCAGGATTTAGAGCCAGTTTGGATTGACTTATTTTAAGTGCTTTTAAGTCAAAGTAGCTCTTAAGCACTTTTGAAGTGTTCGGGTATATTTATAGTGTGTTTATAAGCATTTGATTTAAGCCAAAATATAAAAATAAGCCAAAAGCCATAACTTAGGATTTTTAACTTATGGCTCTTGGCTTATAAGTCGAAAGCCACTCCAAACAGGCTCTTATTTAAATGTGGGGTTCAAGTCATTCAACATTACCAGATGGAACTCAGATAATGCAGTATGGTATGAATGGGTCGAGAGGATTCGAAGAACTTTGATGAGCAGCAAAATGATGGATGGATTTGCTTCACATTAAGAGAAGTTTCCAGAGATCAGAAGAAGGCAGTCCGGATATGGAAAACCTTAGACTCGGAATTTTTTAGTACAAGGAAGCAGAGTGTGCATGGGGAGTACATGAGTATCCTCTTTATAATAAGGAGGGAAGATCAGTATTGGTTATTCCAGAATCAATGTTAAATGCATGTTGGTGTAATCTTGCATTTAAGATTGAGAACTTCATTAAGACCCCAAAAAGCAGGAAAGGGTAGGTCCTCCAAGGATAACAGAAGCCAACTACCCTTGCGCAAAAGCTGTGAAGGAAATTAAATGGGAATCCAGGGCCATTCAAGAAGCTGAGGTGAGTAGCTCGAAGGGCAGAATCGAAATCGAAGGCACCTCTCATCCTCAAGATTAAGGCCTGCTGGAGATGTCATGTATGAGATGTGTGGAGATATGGTCCTATTTGAATTCCCATATAGATACATGGCAGAAGAAGTCTGCATGAACAGCGGGTTTTGAAGAAAAGAAGATTCAACCTTGAAAGATGGTCTCCAATGGCATGTGTGTGCCAACTCCACTATCACAAAGAAGACATGGATCACCACTGCACCTGTGGCTGCAGAAATTTTTCTTCGAAATTGGCCAACTCTGTGGGGTTGGGTGGCCACAAAAGAGGAGACACAGCTCAGAAATCACATGAAATGGGCAGGAATTCTGGTGGCAAACGATGGAAGGAAGGTGCCTAGCGAAGTATCAATTATGCGCAATGGTGTCAATTAATTCATTTTGATTTGGGCTGAGAATAAACTGAGATGTGAAAGCCTGTCGGAAAAGGCCAGGGAAACTACCAGAGAAGATGATGGAAAAGATTACTTGGTCCATCCTATTACCCAGAGGATAAACAGAGGCAATGTCTCTGCTAAAAATTTGAATGCTCATCAATTCAGGGATTTGATTTTCAGAAACCACATGGCTCTCTCTCTCTCTCTCTCTCTCTCTCTCTCTCTCTCTCTCTCTCTCTGAGTTTTGATCGAGAGGCCATGCAACAGATGGAGAACATTACGGAAAGCCTTGATAAAGCAGTGGCCACCATATATGAGGTCAAGGATGAAAATTCCACCAAGGAATTAGATGCCCATGGGAAATCGAGGGTGGAGATTGAGAACTCGAAAGCAATTTTGACAGATATAGTGGTCCAAAATGTAGCAGAGATAATAGAGACAATGGAGAACTGTCAAATTGAAGAAGCAGAGCCCCTGTGAATTCAATTCCAGTTGTTGATCAAAGAGAAAGAGGGGAAAACTTCTGTTCGGGTGCAACAAAACATGTAAAAGTTAGGCAAATTACTGGGGCTGATTTCCAGGGACACCAAGGAGGAAGCTCTGGAACTATTACCGCACGTAGACAGCTGCAGAGTAGAAAGAAGAATGGAGTCAGATGCATAGGTAAAAAATCTAGAATCAAAGGAGCTTAAGAATTACAGAGCAGTGGTGGAGGGAGCAAAGGGAGAAACAGTTTGAAACAAACTTGTTGCAGATCAAACTGATTTCATGGAATGTGAGGGGTTCAAACTGTAGGGATAAAAGCAAATTAATGAAGAGCATGGTGGTGAGTTGGAATGCTGATATCATTTGTATTCAAGGAACAAAGCTGGGAGGGGACTTCAAACAGAATTTGTTAAGCAACTATGGGGGAAGATGGATCAAATTCGCTTGTCTGCAGGTTAGTGGCACAAGGGGGGGGGGAACTTAGGTTCCTAGAGGAAGATCCTGCTAGGTTAGTTGGCAGATATAGAAACAGTTTCAGAAGGCAGAATTCTAACTGAAGAAGAGATGCAGAGGATGGAACTTATCCTTCAGAAGACTTTTGAATGACTGGGAAATAGAGAGAGTGGCCTCATTGATGGAAAATTAGGGGTTACTAACCTTGACACAAATGCAACAGATAGGGTTATTTGGAAACACAACAAGGAGGGAAAGTTCACAGTTAATAGTGCCCATAAGAGAGGGAGACATGGGGGATCTGGAATAGCTCAATATCAATGGAAGCATATTTGGAGAGGTTTAATTCCTACAAAAGTGCAACGTTTCACCTGGTTAGTAATTAGAAGAGCCTGTCTAACCCAAGAAGTCCATCAGAAGAAAGGAAGAACACTAGTACCAAGATGTTTTCTATGTAATCTAACAGGGGAAACAAAGAGTCACCTATTCCTATACTGCAAGTTCACAAAACAGCTCTGGGAACTCTCTCAACATCACTGGTCAAAGTTGGACCATGCCAAAGCACACAGCTGATCTTTTCTGTTGCTGGAGTAGACAAGGGGGAAGTAAGACTCAAAAAAGATGGTGGAAGTTAATACCATCATGCATATGGTGTTCTGTGTGGAGAGAAAGGAACGGAAGATGTTTTGAAGATAGATCTTATCCCGTTCACAAAGTCAAATGGAATTGTTTAGTATCTTTACTTTTTTGGTGTAAGCAATTATGTATAGTGGATGTAGATCAAAGTGTTGAGCTGATTGGAAATTTGTAATTGTACGATGAAGTTTGAAGGTGACCAGCATATCCTAATGCTGAAGAAAACAAACTTACCAATTCTCAGGAAAAAAAAAAGATGCAGAGGTAAAAAGGCTGGTGCATTCACAGATTCCATCAAAAGATGTCTGAATTACATTTTAACCTCAGGAAGATTTTTTAATATCTTATCAATGGGGTCTCAAATATGGAATCCATGAATGCAATCCTAGGTGGTGAGATTGGCAGTCTACCGACCACTTACCTAGGTATGTGTTAGGAGTAAAATCAAAGTCTAAGGAGATATGAAACAATGTGGTCGAGAAGCGCGAACAGAAATTGGCTAGGTGGAAAAGGTAGTAGTTGTCAATTGGTGGAAGATTAACCCTCATCAATTCAGTCTTAGATTCTTTGTCAACTTACATGATGTCCCTGTTCCCTATTCCAGCACGGGTCATGAGCCAGATTAGACAATTAGGAAATATGCTAATGATAAACAAACTCTTTGAGGGAAAGTAATAAAAGCCAACAATGATGAGAATTTACTACTCCATATGGAGTCAAGTTATGGAGGTCCATAGGAGCCTTGTGTAATGAGTTGAATAATTTTTCAAAGATCAAGGTGAACAATGAGGTTAAAACCTGATTCTGGAAATATGATTGGCATGAGGCAGACGACCTAGAAAGGCTGTTCCCAAGATATACACTCCTTGGTACGTTAGCAACATAGCACCAAACAGAGCTATGGTCATCAGAGGGGTGGAGGTTCAACTTCAGAAGGCAGTTCAATGACTGGGAAATTCAAAGGATGGCTAACTTTATTAATCAAATTGACTAGTTCAGTGGATTAAGGGAACGAAGTGACGAACTCTGGTGGCAGGATAGTAAGAAGGGCTCATTTAAGGTGACTACAAAAGGATGGACAATATCAACCAACAGCCAAGCAAGGCCTTTTTGATGCACTTAACTTTTGAGTTTTACCGACACAAATGATGAGATTTTTTGTTTTAGTTGTTACCGTCATATTTTGCAAATAAAGTGTGTAGTGGTGAATGACTGCACTTCTTTTCGTTAATGTTGTGATGCTGATGTGCGAGCAATATTGAGTATTTGCGGTCCAGCTGGTCATATGGGTTTTTACTTAGGTCATTGGTATTTCCTGTTTGTTTCTCCACATATACACTTAAGGACTGGACTGACTAAAACAATAAGGGAGGACAAAGTTCTAAAGTCTTCACCAACAAAGAGAAACATTTGTCTGGAGATGGCTCAGCTCAAGTTTATAGCCTTCAGTTAGAGTTGTAATATTTTAGGACACTTTTTAGATGTTTATCTAATTAACGACTTAACTTTTCCCTATTTCAGATCCCTGACGAGGAGAAAGACCTGGGTCCTTTTGATCGCATGATTCATGTTTACCATTTTATGCAGGACACAACTCAAAATCAAGCAGTAAGTAGATCTGGCAAAATTAAGAAGAGCCTACATATACACACACAATCAGCGCATATGGTGGAGGTTCTATCCACAGTTAATTGTTTGTGATTCCATTCCTTTGCAGCAGCATGTGCAAAACTTTGGCGAGCCATTTTTTCTGGTTATTCATGAGGGTGAGACATTGACTGAAGTTAAAGCGCGCATTCAGAGAAAATTGCAGGTTCCAGATGAGGAGTTTTCAAAGGTATTCAAGCCTCGTTGCTTTGCATCCTTGTTTCTATACCAAGTAATCTTGGAAAAATTTCTACATTCACTATCAAAATAGAAAGCTCACGTGTTTTATTTATTTACACGTTCTACTTTAACTATGCAGTGGAAGTTTGCATTTGTGTCCATGGGCCGTCCTGACTACCTCCAGGATTCAGACATTGTGTCCATTCGCTTTCAGGTATCTGCCCTTTTCTTCCATATTCTCCCTCTGTAGTCCTTGTGTAATGTTTGGTTATTCTGTTTCCTGACTGGTTTCCAGAGGAGAGATGTTTATGGTCCTTGGGAGCAATATCTGGGATTAGAGCATGCTGACAATGCTCCTAAAAGGGCATATGCTAACAACCAGGTATGCTACTTTTTCTGTTATGCTGGTGATGAGGGGCATTTAAGACAACATCCAAGTGGACCATGTCTTTAATCATTGAGATGCAAAAAGATAACAGCTAAATTTCTTTTGAGGTGCATTTTTCTGAGATATCTTTTGACGCTGGTAGAGCAACAATCAAGCCCATCTGTCAATTTAAGGGAACACTTTCTCTATCTAGCTTTCAACACGCTAATGGACCTGAATACTTTCGTCTACGTGAACACATATTTACTTTATAAGAGTACTTCATGGCGGATGATTTTTGGTTGCTTGAAATTGGCTTCTCTTAATCTTTTACCTGTGGGGTCAATGGCTCTCTTGTATTGAAATATATCACAGTGAGATTAACCTGTTTAGAATTCAGGTTAATCTCACTGTTGTGTTGAAATAATACTTCATATTAGTTTGTGTATTAACTGGCTCATATTGGTCCTGCAGAATCGAGCTCCTTTTGACAAGCCTGTTCGGATCTACAATTAGTCTTCTAAATGATTGATTAATAGCTGTGAAGGGCCATGTAAAATCTCAGGAAGCAGCAGCACTAGGATCATCAGAAGATGTTAGCAGTTAATGTAGTGATGTCTCGGTGGTAATATAACTTCTGCCTTCGTGAATGTGGGCAAAGCAACACCATATTTAATTTGAGCAGGTTTAGGTGGCTGAAAACGTTGATTCAATTGTAATTTTAGGCTATGCACATGATTTTGGGTGGACGTATATAAAGGGTATAGATGTTTGTTTCGACATTCTCCTGTGTTATCGCCGCCCCTGTTTGTCACTTTTGGCATCTCAGATATCCCATAATTATGTCTGGAAAACTAGGATATAGCACAGTTTTTACTGTTTTCTGTTTGCAAAATGTCCTACTTGTGGGTGGTTAGAATGAGAGATTTGTTAGATATTTAGTTTATCAGGTTAGTAATGCTAAAAGAGGATGGTTGTCATCACTTAGGACATAATAATTGTACTTATCTTTTTCTATTTTAAATTTGAATGAAATAGAGTTAGTAGGTCTTTTTTGGTTTTCCGTCAGTTAGGAGCCTGGCTAATTCGGATTCGTATCTATAGGATCCATTTGGAGTTCTAATTAAGGGAAAGAGTGATTTCATCCACTTCACCACATTCTTTGTTAGTAATAGAATTGAGAATTTGAATGAAATAGAGTCAGTAGGTCTTTTTTGGTTTTCCGTCAGTGAGGAGCCTGGCTAATCCGGATTCATATATGTAGGATCCATTCGGGGTTCTAATCAAGGTAAGAGTGATTTCATCTATTTCATCACATCCTTTGTTAGCAATAAAATTGATAGTGTCCGCCCTCAATTTGCTTTATTTGTTTTAGCATTTATCATAGTTCGGTAATTTTTTAAAAATATTCTTTCCAAAATCTTCAAAATTACTCCTCTTGTTCCACTCTTTTCTTTTGAGTCTACACACTTGTACTTAGTATGTTTGTTTCGTTTTTCTATTGCTTGTGCACCAATTCAGGGTTAAGGGACAAATGTGAGGACTCAACATGCAATTTACGAGTGTGTTTTATTTACTCGAGCTGGTATAAAGTTTAACTTTTTTCACGCTTTATTAAAAAATAAAAAATATAAGGTATTTCTATATATAAGAAGGCATAGTGAGGAGCTTGGGCTGACTCATGGTCATGTTTGCTCCTTAGCTGCCTCTTTCTTGCCATGTGAGTTGCTCAGGCAGGCAACAATTTGATATGGTTGCTTGAGAAGCTTCAGAGTATTTGAATGATTCTTTCGTTATAATTATACTAGGAAGTTCATTTGTATTGGTAAATAAATTATTGATATGCTTTCAAAATTTTATGCGTGCAACATAAATTAGAAGAAAATAGATAGAAATTAAATTTTCTATAGGTCTCAATAATTAACAACTTAAAATTTTAAATTGAGATTAAAAGTTAATTTATATTGAATCCGTATTAGCACAAACTTTCGTACCTAGTAATTTAATAAGTCATTCTTATTCTTATATATTGTCAACTTAAGTTTTGAACTTTTAAAGGGGTCAATTTTTTTTGAGTTAATTTTTTTTAGCTAAAGTGATTGTTAAAATGGGAAGGAATGATTTATTTGTTCTAGTTTTGATGGATAGAATTGTTTGACATTTATCGTTGATTTGTGG
>JAOTQR010000007.1:1433572-1453058 GCA_025774065.1 Solanum ossicruentum | reverse complement strand
GTCAAATTATATGTGTATATTTGTCAAATAATTGTATATGTGTAATTGATATACATATATATATTTGTATATCTGGCAAGCGAGATTGGGAGAGGGAGGAGAGAACCGAGCGAGAGTGGATAAAGAGTAGAGAGAAGCGAATTGTATATATATACTTATTGAATTGAATAGGTATATCTGTCAAATGATTATATATATATACAACTGGTATACATATGTATGTATATCTGGCACGGATTGCAGACAAAGAGAGAAGAGAACGACGAGACAGAGGAAAAGAGGAGAGAAAAATAGCAATAAAACCCTAACTATAACTATAAATTATATTTTTTTACAAACAATAGTGATATAATGTAATACATATCATGTGTTTGCCTAGTTATATAATTTACCCTATAAATTATACACAATTATACATCTTTTCATCTTTTTTTTAATTAAAGCAGTTAGTGGATGACTATTTGTATTAAGACACAATATAAAAGTCAAAATCTTAATTTGGCCTCAACTAATAATTAAATAAATTCAAACTTTGAAAATGTATATCTAGACATTTTGACTCATCCTCATTATGTCTCATGGAAACTTAATAGTGATGAGACACACATAAACTTTGAGGTGCATAAATGATCATTTTGTAGTTTGACTTAACTGACCATAGTAAGAAGGAGTTGAGGTGTTTATGTGTGAATCTGCAAAATTGAAATGTTCATTTGTGGAGTACTTAAAATATTTATTTAAGTACTATATATGTCTTGCGTTAAAACTTTAGAAAATTAAATAGAATGTCTATCAAATGTAGTGGTTTTGATCTTTTGTCCTCCATAAGAAATATCTTATAAAAATATCCTTTTTTCATTTTAAATTGACTCAAATTACACCTCTTAGGGGGGATATTTTTACATAATATTTTAGCATAAGTGAATTGGGCCGATGAGCCCAATACTAATTGAACTACTTTTAATTTAGACTTGACCCGAACTCAAGCGTATTTGAGCTTGCCACAGCTTGAGCCACTTTTAGTTAGTTTTTTTTTAAAAAAAAAAATTATATAGGTGTTCGATATCTGTATAAAATTCGTCTGTACAGATAGTCATATTAAATAATCTCAAATGACTATTAGCATAACAAACAATATTAATTAGTTGTTTACCTTTTCTTTTAGACTAAAAGGGGAAAATTGAAAAATTAAATTATGAAAAATTATAAACTTAAACATGTTCTAGTGACTTATTATACATACAACAATAATCACTACTTCTTTTTGTTATTTATTTATGAATCTCTTTGAGATTCTAAAATAAATAAGATGCAAGATTAAGATTGAGACGTTTGAATTTGGATGTGTTACATACATGAGAGTGTTTTGTGTAAGATTTGACGATATTGAACTTTTATTCTGATAGTCCTCAGAAAAAGATATATTAAAGTTAAAGAAAAGAAAGACAAACTACAAAAACTTATTTTTTAATGGTAACATGTATGTATTATCATGGAAACAATGTCTATTAATGTTTGCTCTTTTTCGTGAACAAAGTTGACACTTTGAAAGTCAATCTATGTCGGTGTTCAAAATGAATTTTTCTTCGAATCATTTAATGACATCCTCTATCTTCATTGACTTTTCTCCTTCCTTCGATTTATTACATATACTTAGATTTAGAATTAACGCTTTCAGAATTCTCAAGAATTAACATTTGACATAAAGAATATCTCTTATCACTTAAATCATACCTATTTATTAAAAAATAGGCGTAAGGTTTTTCTACTCTACCCTCTCTCCTCACATATATCTTATGGTTTTTCTCCTTATACACACGACTTTCTTCGATAAAGTAACGTAATGTCATTTCAATGCCAATAACCGTGCTTACAGGAGGATGAATAAAAGATAATTTGTAATTATATATATATATATATATTAAAATTCAAAAAGACATATAACTTAATATTCATCAAAATACTTGTTTCATGTTTGGATGTTAAAATTTGTTGTTGACGGAAATTTTGTAATCATAAAATAATATTTTTCTTCAGTCAAAACTCAAGCTTTTTTCATCTTTCACTTTCCACTCAAAGCTCCATCATATTGCTGTCATCTAATGATGAATACGAAAACAAAGGTATGTCTGTTAGCTTTACAATTTCTAAGATAATTTTTTGTCATTTGTCTGTCTTCCTTTATAATTCTTTTTCTCAAATTTAATTTATAAAGCATGGATCTTTATATGTTTTTCCTTTCGATTTTCTTTTGATCTATACTTTTTTTCCCCTCCAATTTCTAGATTTTGCTGCATATATTAACTATAAGCCATAACGAAGAGTAATAGGGATATAATATTTAGTGAATATCTACATAATATTATGTATTTCATAATAAAAAGGTCATTATTTTCTTTCTTAGTCATGAACTTTATCTATTATTTTAAAACTTTGAATTAAACGACTTAGATATTCATATTTACCAATAAAAATTTTTATAACTATATTGCAAAAAATGACTAATATTGTATTAACTTGAAAAAATCTAGGCCAAATATAAAATAAGAAATGCAACGTATATTTTTTGCATAAAAAATTATATACTATAAACATATTCTAGACTGATAGTTCCTCATATTTATAGTACTAGTGCACTTTTCATCCTCTCTCAAACTTTTACCTTTTTTTAATATTAAGTTTGTATATAATTTTATGTATGAAATGTTGAATCGTATTTTTATATATTTACTAGAAATAATAATTCACATCAGAAAAAGTGAAAAGAAAAATAAAATTTTCTATTTAGTGAAAATATTATTATAGCTAGAATCAAAACTTTCATCAAATTAATTTAATATACAATAGTATACATTTTTCTTTTCCTACAACATCATATGTCTAGGTGTTGTTAGTTTAATTACAATTATATGTTTGGTGGACTAAACAAAGTGTTCTTCTTCTCACGTTATTTTAAATGAAATTACGATTTTATAATATATATATATATATGAATGATTGAACTTGTCATGCAGATTACAAACAAAATAAATATTAAAAATAAGAAATTTGAAAGAGGATTAAAATAAATCAATATTGAAAATATGAGAAAATATTAATTCTTTATATAAAAATTTTAGAATAACTTTAAATCTTTTAACTTAAATCAAAATAATTGCATGGTCCCACAAGCCAATATGTTAAATTAATTTCATATGGAAAAGATATACCCTTTGCTCCTAGGAAATTTCAAGGAATCCATTAAGTGTCCCTGCCTCTAAAATCAAATTGTCCTTGGACTATTTATTCCTAAACTTTACAGAATAAGATCATTGTTCTAATATAATACCTGTGTTTAAGATATAATTAATTATGATCATCAATAATATGATTAAATGAAACTTAAATGATAAGTAACTCTTGATTATGATCATCAATAATATAAGAAAAACACGTTGGAACTCCACAACAATATTTTAATAATAAAATATATTTAAGGGTAGTGATAGAGTAATGATGATGTTTAAATAATATTATTTGTATTTTTATAATAGAAAGAATATATTGTATGATGGTGCAATGGGTGATGGTCAATCGGGTTGTCAGGATTTTTGTTATAAAAATTTAAAAAGTAGACACATAAATTAAACAAATTGAATTCGAGATATATATATATATATATAATTTTTATTAAAAAAAGTTTAGATGAATCCTGTAATCTCTTCGCGGCTCGCCACTAATAATGATGATGGAAGGAAATATCGATCAAATATTAATTCATGTTTTTCTTTGTAAATAATAATATAATAATGTTATATGTTTTTTAAACTAAGTTTTTATATATTTTTAAGGAAATACTTAAGTCAATGTATTTAATGATTTAAAATGTTCTTAAGAAATTAAAAAATATATATAATTAGATAAAAAGTTATTTAACTCAAAAAGGTCCCACGTATTAAAAACCTTGTGTATGAGCAACACCTAACCACTTCTATTAAGTACACTGGTCGTGAACAATGATTACCTCAACTGCTGGACAAATGATAAATTTGGATCTTTGTAGACATTTTTTAAAGTAAACAGAAATAAATTAATGAGATGTCAAAATAGATAATAAAAAATTAATTAAAAAGAGATAAGCTTAAGTACTTTCACAAAGTTTGAGATAACTTTGAATATTATTTTTCTTGTCCAATTTTACTTAATATCTATTGATTTCACGTAAAAATTAAAGAATAATAAATAATAGAGTAATTTTATTTAATTATTCTTTGAATAAAATAAATACGATGTGTTAAAAATGTAATAGATAAATAACTATAATTAATACCAAGGTAAATTAGAAATTAAGTGTAAAATTGTCGCTTGATTTTATAAAATGGATAAATATTGTTGGACATTCCAAAATAGTATAAGGGTCAAGTAAAATTGCACGGAGAAAATACTTTTTATTATTTGCTTTATGGTATGGTTTAGCACATGAAATTGTTTTTTCCTTGATCAGATATTTTGCATATAAAAAATTCTTGATAGAAAGTATTTTCTTGAATATAATTTTATGCAAATTCAAAATAATCGAGCCTAATATAAATACAAGACATCAAATAAAAAATAAAAAATTATTTTATTTAATAGAGACAACAAAATATTTCCTTCTTTGGTAGTGGCGAGGGTGTTCATATCCTCCCCTTGTTTTTTAATCTATTAAATTAATTTTTTAATTGCAAAAGTGCATATTGGGTGTTTGAATCAATTTTAAAGTTAAAAATTTTCAAATTGAAAATTTCCAATTTTTAGCTTTTGTTTTTTTTTCTTTTTTGTACTTTTTTAGTTTTGAAAATATACTTAAAAATATTTTTTATGTTAATCAAATTACTTTTAAAATTTAAAAAGTGTTTAAAAATCAAAAATTAAAAAAAATAATCAATTAAATAGTAAATACTCACTAAATATATTTTCAATTATACATGTAAACTAACTCAATATCAAAACGCATCAAGAAGGAGTTGCTTAAACGAAACTTGGATCATCCCTATTTTAATTCTAAGATGGCGAGTTTGAGTCATCACGAGAATAAAAATTAAACTAAACTAGGAAAAAAGTATTTAGATATATAAAATACTAATTTAAGTTAGATAAATGAAATAAAATAAAACTGGAATATTAAATTCACTTTTTGATTAATTTACTCATCTTCTTTTGGGAAGTGACGTAAAAGGAAATTCAATTCACATTTGTACACACCCAAACTATTATAACATTATAAATAAGCCTGATGATCTTCATTTTGTTTTCTAAATTAACAAGAAGAAGATCTGAAGAAAAAAAATAAAAGAAAAAATGTTTGAAAGTTTTGTGTTTGAAGAGCCATCTTCAATCATCACAGCAATAACTGTGATGACTTTTTTGTTTTTATCTTGTTTGGGTATCTCTGAAATTACAGGAAAACATCTCCAATACTCTAAATTTTGGAATGTTAATACAAATTCTGGTTCCTCTACCAGTAGTAATTTTCTTCAGGGCAAATTGTCTAGTAAAATTGGGATGTTGTTATTGTATACACCAGCTTGTCTTATGGGTTTTGCTTCATTTTTGATGTACCCAGATGGTGGAAATAGGCTTATGTTGCTTAAATCTGCTGTTACTCTACATTTCTTGAAAAGGGTTCTTGAGGTAAATTTCTTTATTTGTGCTTCAATAAGTTTTTTCTATTTGTTTTTGGTAAAATAACTAGCTGAGATGGTCTGGACATGTACCAAAAGTTGGTGATGGATGGTTTCAGGAGAGGTAGAGGTAGAGGTAGATCGTAGGAGTATTACGGTGAGGTGATTAGGCGGGACCTCATGTAGTTTCACCTTACCGTGTGTTGTCTTCTTGTTATTTATATTAGTAATTGGTAAAGTTGTTCTTATGTGATTAGAAGGTTACTGATTCAAGCTGGTAAGACTGTGTGTAATAGATATTTGTGGTCGGTCCTTCCCTATATCTTGCGTATAGTGGGAGTGGGTTTGCACTTTTCTAAGTAATTGTAGTTGTTGACACACAAAAGTCCTACATTGGGATGGGTGGACTCGATTAGGCAATCCTCCTCCTTTTGAGCTAGCTTTTGGGGCTGTGAGTTAGACCTAAAACCTAATTCAACATGGTATCAGAGCAGGGCCCGTCTCATCCAATGTTAGGTCCCCGAGACAATTGGCCATGCACCAGATGCTAAGCACTGCGCGTGACGGGGGTGTTAAAGACACGAAAGTCCCACATTGGTCCTTAATAGTATGGGTGGACTCCTTATAAAGATTAGACAATCCTCCTCCCTTTGAGCTAATTTTTGGGGTGTGAGTTAGGCCTTCGACCTTCTTCAACAGTAGTATTGCTTCATTAGGTTTTTCTTTTTGTCTAGTTATTTCTAATGCTATCTATTGATTCCTTGCATCTTAATTACAGTATTGTTTTGTTGTAGTTTATATTCTGTTACTATTTACTATTTTGTTATTATCTGTTGTTTCTAGTACTTCCGTTACTTTCTTTTCTGGACTATTTTTCATTGAGCCAATAGTCTATCAGAAACAATATCTCGTTGGATGCAAGGTAGGATAAGATCTGCATACGCTCTGCCCTTCTCAAACCCCACTTTATGGGACTATATTGGTTATGTTGTTGTTTTGATGAATAAGGTTAGTGTATAATTAAGAGAACAGCACCAAGGAAGATCTTAAATTATACAAGCTACAGAGAAGTCCTCTGTTAAATTATATATGTAAATAAACAGATGATCAGAATATTTAATCACTTGAAGCTACACAAAATAGAAAGAAATAGTGAAGCATTTGGACTTGAGTCCTTGGGTAGTATCTCAGGTTCATCTCCCTCCATGTAGTATACCAGATAGAAATTTGAGTGATCTTCCAAATTTCTCGGTACATTTCTGTTGCTTCCCTCCAAACCAATTGAAGAATGTTGCAATTACTGGTTTAGGCATATAGTACCTAATGCTTGATTGATTCTGTTTTTTCTCAAAATTGTCTCGAGTAAGATATATGCTTCATGTTGAGATATGAGATATCCATTCATGGTGGAAACTAGGAAGGGGCTCTGCATCTCGATAGTAGTTGCCAAGACCCAGTGCAGAGTTCTGGTTGAAGCTAAACTTCTCTCTCGATGAGTATACCTAAGCCAATAATCCTACTAGAATGGTTTCATGAAACACTTCCTATAAGTTCTTAATACGTGCATCCAATAAGCGTAGGCTGAAATCCATAAGATCTCAAATTCATATCCCAACGGAGACAACAAAAAAACTAGGTGATTTCTTTTCCGTTGTTCTAGCCTTGGTGGACAGAGTTAGCTAGTATGCTAGCATGAGGTGATAGGTATCCTATGGAATTCGTCGAAGTTTGCTTCACCACGGGTATCAAAAAAAAAAAGGTTCTTGATATGTTTTCAAGGGTTTACTACACATATTTTTGCCATGGCCAAATTGTTTTGCTATTGTACCTACATAGCCATTTGTATAGGAGGCTCCTGTTGTGTAGGTAGGCCTTCAACTATTTGCACCTAGACTATACCATAACTTTTGGTACTATCACATATTCTTCCCACTGTTTCGAATAATATTCGTGTTGCTAGATTTCGCCACTACCAGTCCAGAGATATATAAATTTTCTATCATCCAGTAAGTAAATCTTGATGTTACCTGAGCCCGCTTCTCTAAGCACATGTATCTACCACATGAAATTAGCTCTGTCAGCATTTATATTGCATACAAGATTCCTACTTTGTTCCACCAGTTCATACCAATCAAGGCTACGTTCATGACGATCTAGTGGATTTGAAGTGTTCATCTCTGACCAATGCTTATATTAATCCGATTCTGTTATCATCTGTTCATGTACTACACCTGTATGATTCATCAAGACGCGCAAACACTACTAAATTACTTTGAGGAGTAACAACGTTGTCCATTCTGCTTTGCAGGTCCTGTTTGTCCACAAATACAGCGGTGGGATGATTCTTGGTTCCGCGCTCCTTATTTCATCCACCTACTTTACGTTTGCTGCAGTCATAATCTATATCCAACACTTAACTCTACAATACACTGAGCCTGAAATCGATCTGAAGTTTATCGGTGTACTGATATTCTTAGTCGGAATCAGTGGCAACTTTTATCATCACTACCTCCTTTCCAAGCTCAGAGGCAGTAAAGAGAAGGGCTATAAAATTCCACAAGGCGGCCTTTTCAGTATGATCATATGCCCTCATTACCTTTTCGAGATTCTTGGCTTTATAGGGATGTCATTCATCTCTCAGACATCGTTTTCGTTTTGCTGTGCTGTTGGTGTAGCTTTATATCTGTCAGCAAGGAGTTATGTTACTAGGAAATGGTACCTTTCTAAATTTGAAAATTTTCCTAAGAATGTAAAGGCTTTGATTCCTTTTATTTTTTAGAAAATACAGTTTCAAAGTGCTTCTTTGCAAGTATTTGCTTGTCTGGTTGAAAAATGTATTACTTTGTTTTCAAGTCCCACTCTGTAATACTCCCTCCGGTCTTTTTTATATGTCATCTTTACTATAAATAAATAATCCTTAATATATGTCATTTCACAAAATCAATGCATACATGATACTATTATTCCTATTTTATCCTTGAAAGTAGGGGCATACCTAGGGAAAGGTGAGGGGGTTCATCGTCTAAAAATTACACGATATATATAAGATAAATTTTCTATATTTTCGTATATATATTAAATTTGAACCTTCTAAATAATAAGCAAGATATAGTATAATGGTATGTTTCTTTTTAAATGAATTTTCATGCTCAAGGTTCAAATCCACTTAAAACATTACTTTTTAGCATTCCTTTGAAAATTGTAGTTTTGTTGCGTTATTTGCAATTTGTACTTTTATTATATTTTGAATCCCTGAGTTAAAATTTTAGATCTACCACTGCATGATATTTAATGAGCTTTGACTATTGAAAACTAGCATATTTAGTATTATTAATTAAAACTATGACTTCGAAAAAAACATTATAGAAGAGAAAAATAGTAAAGTCACTTTTTTCCTTAATACAAGTGCAATCACAAAAGGTGACATATAAAAAAGGACCATAAAAAATGTTTTATTTATTTGGGTTTTAGTAAACAACCTCTCTACTTCTATGAGGTAGCGGTAAGGACTGCATATAATCTACTCTCCTCATACTCCACTTGTGGGATTTCATGGGCTATGTTGTTGTTGTTGTAGAAAGTGCTTTATTTGTCTGATTTATAATTTGTCACAAAATTTTCAAAAGTAAAAAATATGAATTTTTTATAATCTTAAATTAAAGATATTTAAAATGTATTAAAATATTTTTTGATTTTGCTATCTTAAACAAATCATGCACTAAAAACGGAAAGTTAGGTCAAATCCTAGCAAATTTTCGGCAAATAATAGACTTATACCTTCCTCATGAAGTGATAGATTCGGTTTGGGTTAGACATTTAGGGTGTGTTTGGTATGGAGGTCAAGTTAGGTCCCGTATTTTGGGTCGAAAGAGGTGTCGAATTGATTATTAGTGTTGATTTTCTGATCAAAAATTATTTTCTACTTTCTAACCAAATATTAAAGATTTTTTTTTATCATCAACCAAACTAAACATGAGAAAATGTTTCAAAAATCAACTTGTTTTACAGAAAATATTTTTTTAAAAAAACATTTTCCTTCATACCAAACACATCCTTAGTCAAAATTTAATTTAATTATTTTTTTAATTATTAAAATTAAAACTAAATATAATATTGTTGTTCTTAACATAAAAAGATTAGAATTTCAAACTCATAAACATCTGATCTTAATCCCGCCTCTATGTATGGGTCCTTAGTAGTTGGCTATAGACTCTTTGAATAATAGGAAAAAGGTCAAAAATGTCTTTTTACTTTCATCTATTAGCTAATTTGACCCTAGTTATACTATTCGTTTACAATTGGGTTTAATTTGATACTGGTTATTTAGTTTAGTAGGTCAGGTCGGGTTAAAAGAGGGGAAATTGATTATTTTTGTTTGATTTGAGCTATTTCATCCAAAATAAGGGCGTTTTCGCATATCTATATATTATTAATAGGAAGATAGTATAGCCCACGATCATGCCAATAGCAGTTTACAATTAAAATATGTGTTAGTTTTAGAACAAATTAGTTGAGTTAGTTAATTAAATAAATTTTAAAATAAATTCATATTTTAATAATTTTTAAAAGTTCTTTTTATATTTATTAAACTTTATTTGTAATTATTTAAATATATTAGAGTCCCATATTAGGTACTATTTTAAAATTTTATATTTCAAAATATTTTTTTAAAATGCCAAAAAATGTGCAGTTTTTTAAGAATATATAAAATAATTTTATGATTTTTTGATTGACTGTTTTCAGTTTTAACCAAAAATTTATAAAATATTAAAAATCTGTATTTTGTATAATATTACCAAATTTAAGCACCACAAAAAATAACAAAATTTTATGATTTTAAAAGTTATAGTTTTAAATTATAATAAAAATGTACCTATAAATATGTTATATTTATTAAATCGTGCATGGTAAAAGCAGTTTTTAGAAAAGATAAAGATAAAACAGTTGGGTAACTATCGATTATATTTGCCTTAACTTTTTAAAACGTCAAATCCCTTGCAGTCCCATATAATAAAGGAAACAATGAGTATATATAGGAATGAGTCTGATGATGTTTTATTTGGGTTTATATTTTAGTTTTGTTGAAAGAACTTTTGAGTAATGTAATGAGCTCACACTGTGAATCTTAGGGAGATGGAGCATAAGTTATATCTATATGTAGTTATGTAGGAAGCAATTTGTGTTTTGAATGACATGATGAGCTTGTTCAAGGTCTACAACAAGATACGTAAGACAAAATATTAATTTGCTTTTAAGTGTTGGAATGACTATCTTCCATGGAGATTTATTATGAACATACAAATCTATTTGTTACTTATTAACAACAAAGAATGATATAATTTACAATTGATTATTAACTCGAAGTAAATTAGTAATTTAGAAACACTTGAAGTTTTCTTAAACTTTTAATTATATTGATACTGATTCACAACTCAATTTTACAATATCTTTATATATATAATTGCTTCCTTTATTATTTTTTTGGGGGCAAGTAATTGCTTCCATTATTTGCATAGTTGCATATTGTATAAAATTAACAAAAATTAAAACATCTAATATAATATCTCTTACAGATACTACTATAAAGATATGTATATACAACAACATTACCACATTGCCTAAAAGACTCCCGCCCATTGCGGGGTAAGGAGGGGTCGGATGTACGCAGCTTGACTCCTATGTTTAAAACATAGATCAACTGTTTTCGGATGACCCATGATGAGCGTCGTAAGTTGCATTGAATAACTGTTACTTCACAATTGAAAGAAGCGCAGACAATTTAAAGAGTCACTTTGCTTTATTCCATCATATTTCAAAGCCAAAAAATAGTAAATCTTTGCCTCCATCCGACTGTGAATGGAAAAATCAACATTGTTGAAGATGTCCCGAATGCACAATTGCCGAAAGATCATTAGAGTATTGCAAAAGAAAATTGAATATGTTACTGTATTAACAAGTTTTGAAGAATCACAATTTGGTTAATTTTTTAAATTTAATTCCTAGAAAATTTCTTCTAATTATTAATAAAAAATAATTTTCCTTTTTTACTATTTCTGCCATTTTTTCCTTATGAAACAATATTACTCCTCACTTACTATTTATTTTTTAAATGTATTTCCGTTGGTTTGTATCACTAACTATACTAGTAGTATAATAATGAGTTTTTGTTAATAATTAAATTCATTAATTATTTAATTAATTTTAAAATTTAACAAGATAATAATATTATCCACGCATCGCACGAGACACTATACTAGTTTTGATAATGACATGAACAAATTTTATCCTATAATATAACTAGAAACAACCTTAACTAATAAAAGAAAGTAAAATGACAGTTTTTACCCTTTTCCCTTGAATAATTAATACATAAAACTTTGTTTATATTTCAATAATACAAATTAGATTACTTAATTTTGTGAATAAACTACATAGCACACTGAGATAATTTAAAAGGATCATACATAATGAGATGCTGCAAGACAACTTATTTATAGCCAAAAAAATTAGCAACAAACAAAAAGTGATACAAGTCAACAGATTCCAGATATGTATATGTATATATATCATGCCTCTGGATCCATAGCCAGAATTGTACTGAGATTCATCGGTGTCATGAACTCCGATGAGCCACTCATAATTTGTTGCACAATGATCTTGTTTGCCCTCTCCGATGGGTGGAATGGATCCCAAAACGCGTATACATTTCTGTTTGGGCATAAGTTAGAGAGCGGTGTACATAGGCCAAGACCGTTGTATGGTCCTTGACCACAACATGCTACTTTTGATGTTATGAATCCTGAGAAAAGAACAGAAGTTTTTGTCAACATTATAACACCATCAGGGATTCTGAAGTAAAAATTCTGACTCTGTCACTGAATTAAATTTTAAATTTCTTACCATATGCTTGTGGATTAGTGATGAAATTGGTGTGCATTTGTTGTGTATTTGCTGCAATGAAAACATTGCTGCCTACTTCACTGTTTAGGCCCTGCAGCATTTGTGTAAGTTGTGGATTGAACAATGCTGCAGCTTGTTGCAACTCTGGTGCACATTCCCCGTTCCTGCTACGCTGGGCTAGCTCTGCTGGGACACAACCTAACGGTCCAGTCCCAGTCACGATGACATGACGAGCTCCTAATTCATACACCCTCTACAATAACATTCGAAAGGCAAGTTACTGTCACGCTAGAAGTTCTCTATATTTTCTACGAACGAAAAAAACATGGGGGGTATGAGGGGGGTATGTATTTATGTACCTTTAACAAGACTGCATAACATCAATGTGCATTTAATATTAGGCTTACAAAATAGACATTCAATTACTCACAACTACATTAATGTTATCTGAATGTTTCTACTGATATGTCATTTTTAAAAAACAGCTAGCAAATTTAGTTGACAACCAATTGTGTTGGTGAAAACTTATTTTGTTATAAATGGTATATTGAATGAAGGCTGTGATAGATAGGGTCCAGGGAAGAGTCTGACCACAAGGGTCTATTGTACACAGCCTTACCTTGCATTTCTGCAAGAGACTGTTTCCAAGGCTTGAACCTCTGGTCATATGGCAACAACTTTGCCGGTTACTCAAAGGCTCCCCTTCGAAACATGTGCTATTAACAAAACGTGTTATACGTACCATTAAGATTTTACGATATTCTGATATCAAATAAGGGACATAATCTTGCAGAGAATACTGGCGGGATCGTGCAGAATTGGGCACAAGATAATAGTTGTTGACAAAGTCATTGCCTCCAAGAGTCATAAGAACAAGAGCTTGATTTACAAGTCTTTGAGTACTTGCTGCACCAATTAGTCCACTCACTCTACTTTGGTATTGCCTAAAGTAATCCAATTGTTGTGGCATTCTAATTATATTAACCTGCATTGTTCAAATTAAACAAGTTTAAACAAGAGAATTTAACAACAACAATAATATACCCAGTGGAATCTCACAAGTGGGGTTTAGGGAGGGTAGAATGTACGCAGACCTTACCACAAAGGTAGAGAGGTTGTTTCCTAGGAACCCTCGTATCAAAAATTCATAAACAGAATAAACTAAATACGAAAAAAGGAACTAAACAAGAGAAATTAAATGTTGAAAAAAATATATACAAATTGGATGCCAGTGTCATTTAGAATTCCAATTCCAGCAGATGCAAAGTTGGCACCAACAAGAAGCCTTTGTCCATTAAGTGCTGGACTCAAGTAAGGTAGTGGTGATTCTGAAGAACCAATTTGCTGGCCTGAAAAAAGTAAAATATGTAAATGTTACTCTATCGGTGTATATAAGTTGCATTCATA
Organism: Solanum ossicruentum; assembly: GCA_025774065.1. Lineage (NCBI taxonomy): Eukaryota > Viridiplantae > Streptophyta > Magnoliopsida > Solanales > Solanaceae > Solanum > Solanum ossicruentum. Next base: position 1,439,109 of record JAOTQR010000007.1, on the reverse strand, counting down.
ACATTATATTAAGGTAAAATTGTAATATTTCATTAGTTTCACTACGTACATTGACACTTTTACACTATCAGGTCATCTGATATAAGGATTTTCATTTATATACATTTCTAGTGAAAAGAATTGATATGCTATCAATATACTGAAGTGCATTACTTATAGCAAGTAACTTGTCTTATTTTTATGTTAAGTTTTGTCCTATTTTTCGTGGACAGTTACTACTAGTATTTTTAGACTATCTTATAGCGAAAAAAATTTGTTATATTATCAGCATATAGAAGTTAAACTCATTAAAAAAAGAAAGATAGGCAGTATGTCTTTAAAATTAAAGTAGGATAAGTAATTTGAAAAATAAGATAGGTTGTCATATGCGGTAGGTTAAAATAAGACAGGTTGTCATCTACAATGTCAGTGTTCATAAGTTAGATCCTTTCATAAAAGAGGCAAAAACACACACAATTAGATTCTAGTGCAAAAAGAATAATTTGATGCACGAAGTATCCCACATTTTTGCATTGTCTAGGAGAGGGTCACACCTAAGAGAGTGCAATGTACGTCATTTTATCCTAGCGCAAACATTAGTGACCAAGTTCACAACACAAATTCATGGCTTAAACGTAATGTAAGAGGCATATACAAGATTTAAACTCTATGAGTTTAACCTTTTAAGGTTCTTCACATTACTTTATTTTTTTAAAAGTTATGGTTCATATATCTACTATGTGTTATATTTTTAATAAATTTTTACGCACAAATTCATGCTATGCATTGAAAATACTAGATTCAAATGAACTCAATGACTTAATTGTGGATCCGCCCTTGCCTAACACTAATTACATACATAACATCTCACATTCACACAAAGTCTAGAAAAAAATCACCACTCTATGAGTTTAATCTTTAAGGTTCTTCACATTAATTTATTTATATTTTTAAAGTTATGTTTCATATATCTACTATGTGTCATATAGTTTTAATAAAGTTTAACACATAAATTCATACTTTGCATTGAAAATACTAGATTCAGATGAAGTTGATATATCATAATCCTGGATCTGGCCCTGCCTAACTCTAATTACATATAGAACATCTCGCATTCACACAGAGCCACAGAAGGACCACCGCTCTCTAATAAAGATGTGATGCAGACACTCTATCCTGATACAAGCATCAGTTTAAAAGTCCCACCGTAGGAGGTAAAGCTCCCTAACAAAGGCGACTTCGTACCAAAGGTGACTCAAACTCAAGATCTCTGGTTAAGAATAAAGGAGTATTTATCACTCTACCACAACTCTTATTGGTCCCTGTGACTTATAAATCATATGAAGAAAACATAATTTAAAAACTAACAATTTAAAAAATAGCCAAATGGACTCAACTGATAAGGTCAGGAATGTTGAAGCCATTAGAGAAACGACCAGTTGCTCTACGAGTTGGATAATCAATGCCATAAGGAGGTGAATCAGCCCTTGCAGTTGTAGCCAAATAATTATTATTTCCACTATCAACAAGTGAATCTCCAAACACAAAAAATGCTCTAGCCTCACTTTGGGAAATAGCCATTCCCAAAATCAACAAAAGACTCAAAATAGTAGTGTTAATTGTGGCCATTTTGGCAAAAATATGAGTTGTTTTTTTGGAGACACTTGGAAGTAAGCAATTAGATAGGTGTATATATATATATATATATACAAAAGAAACATTGCTAAGAGTGTTTTATAACTTTGAGGGGGTGAATTAAATGGACCAAGTTGGCACAGTTGTAAAGAAGGAAAAATTGGACCACAAATTTGACCAAATATGAAAGAGCAAAGAGTATAGTGGTAGTTTGAGAAATTCAATTTGGACAGTTGAAGTCACTTTGGGTGTTGTGTTGTATTTATTTCTAATCATAAGATAAAAATAAAAAAAGTTAAAATTTTCCTTTTTTCAAGTCTAACAAAAACCTTTTACATTTTATATTTTAGAATCGTATACATTTCTTAAGAAAGATATTTAATAACTTTAATAGTTAAAGTATTTGTTTAAAATTATTCATTTCTCTTTGTAGACGACTTAACCAATTATTCTCTTCTAATGAGAATAATAACGGCAGATCTTGTTAGGTGTGTGAATAAAATTCTGCATTGATATTTAAAAAATGAGAAAGAAGCTATAGATAAGGTGTGTAGTTGATATTATTAATGTTTCGAGGTTTATTAGGAAAATCGTACGGAGTTCAAAGTGAATAATATTACACTCTATCAAGATTATTTTTGAATTGTTTAAGTCAAACAACTGATATTCGATCAATATTTTGGTGGGACAAGTATATATGAAAATAATGAAGTGATGAGATAACGTACACCTGTTTATGAGCTGATTTACTATCTTTATACATAACGTATAAATAAAAAAATAGTAGACTTTAGTGGTCATAAGTATTTTGTTGATGTAGGTAGCATACAGTTAATCTACAAATAAACTGATGAGATGATAGGTAGTGTAAGCCGTAAGACTTAGTTCAAGGAGGAGATTGTTATGTGTGCTCTCACATTAATAGTTGAAAAGAAAAGAAAGCCGCATATAGAGGGTGTTTCGTACAAGGAAAAATATGTTCTTAAAAAAAATTAAAATGTGATTTTCATACTTAATCTTTTAGTGTTTGGTAAGTAATCAGAAAACATTGTCCCAAATTTATTAACATAAAATCTTAACAAACACTATGAACGTCAAATGGAGAGGAGTGGGGGCGGGTGGAGGGATGGGCTATGAGAATTGGAGATAGGTGAGGATTCCACATTTTTAAGAAATTTATTTTTCTAGAGAAAAATATTTTTAAAAATTTGTCCAACCAAATTAATTACTTGAGAAATTAGAAAATATTTTTCTTTGTATCGAATGCACTCATATGGAATAGTTGATACTCTTAATTAGGAGTGTGCACGGGTCAATTTGTATTTGTTATTGGTCGAAATCAAAATCAAACCAACTTAAATCAATTTTTAAATTCTCAAAATCAAACCAAACCGATAAACCAATTATAATATACATTTATCGGTTTGGTTGTTATCAGTTTTGGTTCTATTTGGTTCGATTATTTGGCTATTAACCATGTACAAAAATAAAAGCAATGAACATTCAAAATAGAGAAAAAGTGATGACAATGCATTCAAAACGAAAAATAATTAGAACAACTGATATTATAGAATTTTCAATCACTAAATTTACTGTGAATAATGTTTCGAAATTCACATCTTAGCCTAGAAGGAAGAGATAGTGCCATTTTCAATCCCACCAAGAACATGACAAAATAAGATAAATGTTCTCGTTTGAAGCATTTATTCATAAACAAATTAGAAATTAAAATTTAGTGAAAACGTATATAAGATCTTTAAAATTGTTTTTATAAATAATATATTATGTATATATAATTATAAACTATATGTATATACTTTGCCGATTCAATTTGATTATCTCTTCAGTATTTCCAGACAAATTCAAACTTAAATCAAACACTATCATTTTTTGAAAAACTAAAACAAAACTCAACTGAGTTTATTTAATCGATCTGGTACAAATTTTTTACTTGAATTGATTTATATCTAATTCGTGAACACCCTTACTCTTAATGGTATGAAGCTTTAACTAATAAATGGCATTATTTTCAAAAAACTATTTTGATACAAAATGAGTAAATACTTTTTAAAAATAGCTTGATTTACACATTTAGCAACAACATAATATAGCTGGTGACAGTGTATATATATTTATATGCTTTTTATTAATGGGGTAGTTCAGATGTACTTAAGGCCTTGTAAAGAAGACAGCTTCCATGTGATGAAAATAAATAATGCCAACAAATTTATCAACTACTTATTTAAGTTTATATGGAAATAGTAAATAAATCAAATAGTCTAATTGTACAATACAAATTATTAAACAAATTAGCCTTCAATTCCATAGACAAATAGAGGGTTGTAGCTAATTTGTCTACTACATTAATGGACTATCCTTAACCCCTATCCCCCAACAAAAGGTTAAAAAAAAATAGTATAAGACTAAATAAAAGAAAAATAATTTTTATGGTTGGTAAGTCATTTTTAAATTTTGATTTTAGTACTTATAATGTATGAATTAATATAGCTTCACTTGCTGGTAATTGGCTTAGGATGTACTTTGTTCGCTTCATTTTATGTGGTGTGTTTTTGACTTTGTACGATATTTAACAATTTTTTTTTTTAAAAAAAAGAATTGGGGTTTAAAAAAATTCTTCTTTTGTATTGTGTTGTTAAGATTTATTTCATTAAGTGTAAAAGTAGAATAAATAAATTGAATTGTTTCTAATTATGATAAAATGATATTCTTTTTCGGATGAACTAAAAAGAAAAATGTGTCACGTAAAATATGACAGAATGAGTAATGTAAAGGCTTCTAACCTTGATTTTAGTCACATGCTCGACATGGGAAAGGTGATGTATACAAAGGTGAATTAAAAATTTAAATTTTATGGATTCAATATTTAGGGTGTATTTGATACAGAGAAAAGTTTTTTTTTTTTTTGAAAATTGTTTTTCAACTTTTTGATGTTTGGTTGGTCAAATTATTTTAGAAAATAATTTTTTTCTGGAAAAAACAAGCTTCTTAAAATGAGCAAAATAACTTTTCCGATAGAAATAGGATTGACAAGCTCCATGAGTAATTTTTAAAGACTTAACTCAGAAAATAACTCAGTAACATAACCAATACTACATAAGTAAAACATTTGGTTTAATGCATAAATAAATTCAACTCAATATACATATGAAAATAATATACTTTAGCTTGCGAAGTTTCTCTAACCGACAATCATCATGATGAGCATGAAGATACAATGTCTTATCCACGTTGTCAGAGCCATTCAATACCTTGTCAGGGTAATTAACGAAGCTGAACTTATGGATTCATCTAAACTAAGCCATCTCAATGTCATATGAGAGTTGTACAATATTGGTACGATCCTATCATATGTTGGCTACATGATTTTTAAATTTGAGTTACTGTTACTCTTATCCAAATCAATACTCAATACTACTCTCCAAATATTATTTATATGCTCATAACTGTAAGAATATTATTACTCAAAACGAGGATTGCATTTTATGATGAAAAAGATAAATCGTATTATTTGGATGTTTTATGAATAAAACTGTAAAATGAACTATGTTGGGACAGGTGTGTGTCGCAGACTTATCGCGCACTCTTTTGGTTAAGCAATTTTAGTTCACTCCAAAAAGTTATCTTTTAATTTGGTTAGCCTAAAATTTGATCAAGACCACTTTTCTACATAATGTTTTGCTCTGATTGACCTCAGATTTGGAAAATAAGTTTGAAATAATGCATTATACGAGCAATCTTTTTTCTAGGAGTATTTTAGTAATTTCTAGGGTGTAACAATTTTTCCTTCCTACCACATCCCAGGTTTTTTTACCAATGAGCTTATTATGTCTTTAACATTATAAGCTTATATTTACTATTTATTTTAATTTTTATAAATCTTTACATATAAATTTGTGCATTCT
>JAOTQR010000007.1:1418639-1433472 GCA_025774065.1 Solanum ossicruentum | reverse complement strand
GGTTTTTTTCAAAGTTCAAAATAGTTGCATTTTTCAATTTTTAAGATGAATGTTTGAAACTTTTTCTATATTTGCTCTTGCATTAATTAAACTTTTATATTTTATAAAAAATAAATTACATAATATATTTATGATTTTACAAAGAGAAATAATGAAAAGTATGGTGTAAAATTTGTCTTTGAATGTTTTTCTTAATATGTGGGCATTACCTCTCAAATTCACTTAATATGAGACAGAAGGAGTATAATAGAAAAATGATTATAATAAATTACAAGGACAAAAATTAAGTATAAAATTATTTCTTGATTTTATAAATTAGACAAATATTATTAAACATCTATCGAGAAATTTGCTAACTAATTATAAATGAGAATTCAAGGATAAGGATGACGAGACAACTCAGCCAGTCGGTGCCGGGTCGGCCCCTTGGTAAAAACGCATAAATTTCATAAATTTATCTTCTTATTTTTCAAAAAAAGTCTCATTTGGAATTAATGGCTTTATATTGAAACCAATTTTTTCAGGCAATTAATTTCAACTAACTAAATCACTTTCAACTATACGAGTCTAGCATATTTATAAAGTGGACGTGATTCTTTTAAATGATATCTCCCTTTACTTAATTATACAACAACATTACCCTATTGCCTCAAAAGGCTTCCGCCCATTGCGGGGTAAAGGAGGTCGGATGTGCGCAGCCTGACCCCTATGTTTAAAAACATAGCGCGACTGTTTCCAGATGACCCATGATGAGCGTCGAAAGTTGCATTGACTAACTGCTATTTCACAACTGAAAGAAGCGCAGACAGTTTAAAAAGTCATTTTGCTTTATTTCATCATACTCCAAAGCCAAAAAATAGTGAATCTTTGGCTCCATCCGAGATTAATGGAAAATAAAAAGATTATTATAATTGAAAAAAGGTGGTCCAAAATAATAACTACCTTATTTAAGATCGAAATTATGTTTTTTCAGTTATACTTCATATCCCATTTCCTTAATAGAACTTAGTTATTTTTCAAGAAATATTATTAAAGAGGAATAATTAGAAAACTACATATTATATTTATTAACTTAGTTAACATAATTTTAAATTAAATAACATTTATTTTAAGATGGAGAGAATATAATTGGAAAAGAAACGTGCTCCCACATATTTCCAACCCTCAACCTATTTTTCCCTCTCATTAAAAAGTAGTAGTATTAAAGACGAATTATTTTTATGTCACAACCATCTAATTAATGCTAAATATGACCTAAAATTTAATGAATTAATTTAATTGCACTATAAAAATAATATTTTATTTATTACTCTCTCCGTCCAACTTTACTTGACCCTTGTTGACTTGGTACAAGGATTAAGAAATAGTAAATAATGGGGTAATTTTACCATATTACCCTTTGAATATAATAAATATGATGTATTAAAAATATAATAGAAAAATAACTATAATTACTGAAATTCGTATTAGGCCTAAAATCGGAAAAGCCACAAAAATCTCAAGTGGGCTCTCCACAACCCCAAATAGGCAGATGCCCTCTCCCTTCTTTCAGTCGAGCTGAATTCCCTCTGAATGAGTAGTCAGAGACTTCGTACGTTGGTACCTTGAAGTCGAATGAGTGAAAGGCTTCGTACCTCTTCGAGCCTCCTTTAAAGTCAGTCCCCCTCTTACGAGCAGCTTCTATCCTCTCCCTTACGGTCGAGCTTCATTCCCTCTCCTTTCAGTCGAATGAGTTTCACTCTGTTCAACGAAATGAGTCTAACTCAGTGTAACGATTCGTTTCAAAGAGTTCAACGACAAGTTTGCTAGCTTCCTTTAAAAAAGGCAAGACGACAGAGAAAAGATCTCCCTCTGCGCAAGCTAGAGATTCGTCTAACTATGTTATACTCATTCAGAGATTACGAATGAAAAGGATAAATAAGGAACTAAGTGTAAAATTGTCTTTCGATTTTATAAAATGGACAAATATTGTTGGATATCACAAAATAGTATAGGGGCCAATTAAAGTTGGACGGAGAAAGTGTGGAAGCTGGATTAATATCTTGTTCTTCTTTTAGCTTTTGGCATATACAATAAACAGAAACAATAATTATTTTAATTGAGAAATTATTTCATTTTATTCTTAAAAAACTACCAAAGATTATCAAAGAATAACTGTTAATATCATCAAAGAATGTGATTCAGTAAATAAAGTTATTTTTCTTTTAATCAGAATTTTCGATTTCGAATATTTAGTAGAAAATATTTTCTCGGAGCCTTAGGCGGCGAGAAGTTGGATTAGACAGGCTTTGTCTACTTTTATTTATCTATTTTAGACTCACACCTCTGGAAATAATAATGTTTGATATGAAAATGTTATCGTAACGCTCATATTACTTCATATTTAGTAACAGGTTTTAAAATATGGTTCAGAGAATAAGCAACTAACGTTAAGAATAAAATATAAAATAATAATAATAATAATTCAATTTATGTTGACATCAAAAAAATATTTTTTTTTGATATGTTAAAAGTGACAAATAATAATAAAAGAGAACAAATCAAGTAATTTGAAATAACTATTTTAATAAAACATAACAAATAAGTTAAGACAAACGAAATACTATGATCCATGTTCATAAAAAATCGTATCGAGTTAAAAATAACTATACCGAATAAATTGATCCATTTTCAATCTGTCCAAATATAATCCAACCACCCCTTTTAGCCACCAACTACAACTACACCACCAGAAATTATCACACACCAACTAAATATTAAATATGTGTTCAAATGATTAAAGATTATGTTTGACATTTACTAATATTACTAACTCTTAACTACGGTAGGACTCCCATTTGACTATTCTTTGAACCTAAAAAATATCTTTTCCTTGTATACTCTACTTTTGCTAAAAGAAAATTGACCATTGTAATATAGTTTGAATGAATAGATAAAACGATGTTTAAATCTATTGTTCAGACTCTTCAAAAATATCAACGAGTGTATATTAAATTCGTTAAAAATAGTATATTTTTGAATAATCCTATACAAATACGACATCAAAAGTGAAGAGTCCATGCAACTTAGATCCAGATACTTTTATAATGATTATGCTTTGCATCGTAAAAATATATATTTACATCTATACTTCTCCAAGGCATGCATAATGTTTAGTAGATCCTTGCAGTGAGACGAATGAGATTTTCTAGTTTTAATTAAAAAATTTCGAGTAGAAGATATTGTTGAAGCATGACATTTTAATATTGAAGTGTATTATTTTAATGGATTAAATTGATAAAAATGTGAACAATTATTCTTGGTATTAATTTATGCAATCATTAAGTCATATTCTATCTCATTATACCTTGTAACTTATGTAATATTCAAGAAATAATTCTTCTATTCGTTCATCAACATTACTATCTACTTATTTTTATTCAAGACAATGAAGACTTCCTTGCTTATAAATAGTGGTGTTTCTTTATTTGTGATAGGAAATAAGAAAAATGAGAACTGTGAATAAATATTGTAGTGTGTAGTAAGGTTAGTATAGTGAAAGAGAGAGTTGAAACAAAGAAAAATATTCTAAATCTTCAACTAAAATTCACTATACAAAAGAGAGTAATTATATATGTTGAAGGAAAGTGCTCTTTTTATGGAGTTTTGGACTCTTCAACTAATTCTGAATTGTTTGAGTTATACAACAATGTTAGGTTGTTGCATCCTGGAGGGGACAAGTCAAGAGTTATATTACCAGATCAGTATAAATTATACTGTAATGGGCTTGAATCTCCCCAGAGAGAGCTAGATTCGCGCCTCAGTCTGAATATTCTTTTTATTCATTTTTGTCATTTTATTTACAACTATATTATTTAGGATAAATTACTTAATTAAGCAAACATATGATATATATTTACATTATACCACTATAATTTGAAAAAAAAAATATAATTTATAGTTATAGTTAGAGTTTTATTACTATTTTCTCTTTCCTCTCTTTGTCTCTCGCTTCTCTCCTCTCTCTTTGTAATCTCTTACCAGATATACAAATACATATGTATACCAGTTGCATATATACAATTATTTGACAGATATACATAATTCGAACATATATACCTATAAAATTCACTTTTCTCCTCATTCTCTCAATCTCACTCGCCTCTCTCCTCCCTCTCCCAATCATACGAGTAGGTTCACAACAAGTCCGACAAGAGGTCTAGGTAGCCCGGCAGCGAGGGACGCCTGGTAGGATTTTATGGGCCAAGAAACAGGAACTAGGTGATTTCAACAGTTTTCTATGGGTGTTAGCCTACGGATTCTACCGTTGTAGTGGACACCGGCAAAACATTCTCAAAAAATCATACGAATTGGTCAGCAACGAGTCCGGCAAGAGGCTCAAGTTACCTGATAGCGGCATGGAACGTCTGGTAGGATTTTATGGGCGAAAGAACAGGAAACAAACAATTTCGGTAGTTTTCTCTAGGTACTAACCCACGGATTCTAGTGCTGCAGGGGACTTCAGCGCAACTTTCCCAAAAAATTATATGAATGGGTCCGTAACAAGACCGGCAAGAGACCCAGGTGCCTAAGCGGCAACAGGGGATGCCTGGTAGGATTTTAGGGGCCAAGGAACAGGAAACAAACGATTTCAATAGATTTTTATAGGTGTTAACCCACAGATTCCGACGCTACAGGAGGCTCTGGTGCAACATTCTCGAAAAATCATAAGAGTGGCTCCCCAACGAGCCCGGCAAGAGGCCCAGGTGGCTCGGCGGTGGCGTGAGACGCCTGGTAGGATTTTATAGGCTAAGGAACAGTAAACAGGCAATTTCGACAGCTTTTTGTGGGTGTTAGCCCACAGATTCTGACACTGCAAGGGGTTCCAGCTCAATATTCTTAGAAAATAATACGAGTGGGTCTGCAACGAGTCCGGTAAGAGGCCAAGGTCGCCCGGCAGCGGCAGGGGACGCCTAGTAGGATTTTATACAGAAAATAGACGATTTCGATAGTTTTCTGTGGGTATTATCCCACGAATTCTGGCGTAACAGGGGGCTCCAACACAACATTCCCGAAACATCATACTAGTGGGTCCGCAATGAGCCCGGAAAGAGGCCCGGGTGGGCCAAGAAAAAGGAAACACTAACAAATACTTTCCCGAAACATCATACGCTGGTAGGATTTTATGGGCCAAGAAAAAAGAAACAAGCGATTTCGATAGTTTTTGCTGTGGGTGGTATCCCTTGGATTTTGCAGCTGCCGAGGGCTCTAGCTCAACATTCCCAAAAAATCATACGACTGAGTCTGCAATGAGCCCAACAAGAGGTCCAGGTGGACCGGCAGTGGCTGGGGACGCCTGGTAGGTTATTATGTACCAAGGAATGGGAAACGAGTGATTTCAGTAGTTTTCTGTGGGTGTTAGCCCACAGATTTTGGTGCTGCAGTGGGCTCCGGTGTAACTTTTCCAGAAAATCATATGAGTGTGTCCAAAATGAGCCCAGCAAAAGGCTCGGGGGTCTGGGGATGGCTATAGGATTTTATGGACCAAGGAACAGGAAACAGGCGATTTCGATATTTTTCTATGAATGTTAGCCCATGGATTATAGCGTTGCAGGGTGCTCCGGTGCAATATTCTAGAAAAATCACACGAATGGGTCCGCAACGAGCCCAGCAAGAGATTTAGATGGCCCAGCGACAGTGGGGGATGCCTGTTAGGATTTTATGGGCCAAGGAACAGGAAACTGGCGATTTCGACAATTTTTTGTGGGTGTTAGCACATGGATTCTGGCACTGCAGGGAGCTTCGGCGCAACTGTCCTAAAAAATCATACAAGTGGGTCCATCAAGAGCCCGGCAAGAGGCCCAGGTGGGCCGGTGGCGGCGAGGGACTCCTGGTAGGATTTTAAGGACCAAGATATAGGAAAGAAGCGATTTCGACACTTTTCTGTGGGTGTTAGCCCATGGATTCTGAGGATGTAGAGGGCTCCGACACAACTTTCCCGAAAAATCATATAATTCACCTTTCTCCTCCCTCTCTCAATCTCGCTCGCCTCTCTCCTCCCTCTCCCAATCTTGTTTGTCAGATATACAAATACATATGTATATTAGTTACACATATATAATTATTTGACAGATACAGTTTGAGAAATATACATATACAATTCACCTCTCTCCACTCTCTATCCTCTCTCACTCGCATCTCTCCTCCCTCTCTCCATCTCGCACGCCTCTCTCCTATAATATGTAGCTATAAATTGTAATTTTAGCAAACCATAGGTATTTTTATCTTATTATGTTTCCAGCATTTGCTCTTTTTGAAAAATACTCTATATTTTATTATATTTATGATATATTATACTAACAAATACTTTCTCATAGACAACTTGCAACTGGTTAATTCAGTGTAGACATTATATATGTATTAAAAAATTCACTAAATATTTTTAAATATTTGACCGTAAACTCATATATTATTATTATTATTTTTTGTTTGTTTGATAACTATGGTGTTCGACTCAGCTAACATACACCTCCACTAATTTCACAGCATATCTACCACCTCTCACCAATAATAGATACCAGGTAATTCTATCCAGGAAGGCTTGTCTAGAGTTACTTGATACTATTGGTGCGCTTGTTGCGGACGGTTACGTGAATTTTTCCTAGAAATAAAGTTATATCATAAAATTTTGGAAAAGAGGAAAAACCATCAAGAGGATAAAACTGTCCTCATGTAACAGAAGAAATTAGAACCGGGGAAAATTAAACCCAAGATCTCCACCAAGTACTTGCTATTATACAACTTTGCTAACACAGTGATGCGTTAAAAGAAAAAGATTTTCAGTGAAATAACTAATGAAAATGATGAATGGTGTTGTCTTAATCCACAGCTCTCTAATATCAGGACTGTTGGGTGGTTTGATCACCATCAACAACATACTCGGTGTTATCCCACAAATAGAGTCTCGAGAGGGTGTTGTGTATGTCGTCTTACCCTTACCTTGTGAAAGTAGAGAGACTGTTTCCAATAGACCCTAGACTCAATTGAAACATATCAAAATCAAGAACGGAAAGGAAGTACAGTACTAAAAGAATCCATGCTAAAAGTAGATGCTCAGATCAACCTGGAGCAGTGTCTTCGAGCCATAACGCCATAAGTTATGGGAAGAAAAAATAGATCTCTATTCAATTGTTATTCAGCTTGTTCATTTACTGCAGGCATCTTCGAATTCAGTTGCACTTGTTCTACAATTAAATAGACAAGCTTCTGTTTGAATTCAGGCATCTTTTCATGGTTATCTGGTGCTTGAACATCATTTTGTATTCTTGTACCCCAAGCTTCTTCCTTACTATAGCTACAGCTTTCCAGGTTTGCTGTATGATGAGCTTTTCAGTTCTCCGTTACGTTTCAGAGGTCCCTCTTTACTCATGATTCAAAATCTGTGACAAGGAAAGGAAGTAGACAACAAATTAGGTGTGCACATTCTTTACAAAACCATTGTGGAAAATAAATGAGAAATAACACTAAATTCCACAGTTCTTTCAAGAATTTTCTACACAATAGGTGTAGGTTTGATTCTCAATATCTCATTATCCCATTTTATCTTCCCCTTCTTCCAAATGTAATAATAAATACTTTTAAAAAGTAAGCGGGAAGCGAAAATCCTCTCTTCATAGTATTGACAACACTAACAAGCAAAAGAAGATCGGTTATGAAATACTACATAACTTGTCGAAGAAACACACCATAACAAAGAAATGGCTACTATTTGAGAAGCCTGTCCACTTAGTTTAGCTAGTTCAATTGCTGAAGATCTTTCTTTACATGCGCGTATCAACTCATGAGATCAGACATCCAAGAGAAAACACACTGAATGATGATGAAAACCAGTGAATCGCAAGGCATAGGCACTGTTGACTGGATTCTTTATTTTAGGTAGGGGAATTACTCTTGGAGAAACTATGCACCAGCTTCATAATATTACATGCCTTGACCAGCAGTACAATAACATACCCGATGTAAGCCTACAAGAAGGGTTTGGGGAGGATAGGATGTATGCAGACTTTATCCCTGCCTTAGAGGGGTAGAGAGGCTTTGACCAGCGATTTCCTTGTTATATTCAGTCACATACTTCTCAAGATATAAAAATCTATTTCTATGCTAAAAGTTCATGACTGTTACAAACAGAAAATATACAAACACAAATGCAAGACTATCTTGTTTGAATGTTTAACGATTTCAAGAAATCAATGAAAGGCCTATCCGAGAAGGTTCTCAAGAATTTTTCCAGCACCACATATGCAGTTAAGAGTATTGAAATTATTGACATCGATGAGAATTACGTCACATTCTAATGTGAGGTTCAAGTAATCCATTTCCTGCATTTTTCTTCCTTGCATCGAGTCAAAAATTGGAAAGACCGAAGTTTCTATCTGCGACTAAGGTAGACTTGAGCTTCTTCTGATGTCTGAGTTCATCCCAAGATCACTTAATCCAACTAACAAGAATCGGCAGTTATGAATCCTACGGCTGCAGCTCATCTTCTACTTTGAACCATCAATGAAGCACTACTGATAATACTAGTAAAGACGGGGATCCTACATCAGACAACAGTAACTAGATAAACTTGTCAGCAGTACCAGGTCAGTCGCATGTTTTCACATTAAAAACATTATTTAGATCGAAGCTTTCTCACTTTTGAATCTGAGCCAGCAATTATACTTCTTAGTCTGTTATAACATTTTACTTTAATAAAAGAAATTAAAGGAGAAGACCATTATAAAGTTTTAGCCAAAGAGTTAAAAGCTGACAAGTACTAAGATAAGAAGACATAGACATGACAGTAAGTTTCCAGATTCTTACTCGTCGAACCTAATTCATGAAAGTTCTGGAGGCTATTAGGCACAAGGTTAATTTTCTCTTTTTGTCATTTTGTACATTGCATAGCTGCTGGGGTCAGTCTGCATCAATTCCTTCACACTCATTTTGATCTGAGAATTCTAAGCTAACAACTTTCAGCAGTGTTAATCTCAACAGTATGAAAGCCTTCTGAGGATGGTGAAATCACCAGTTCCTATCTCCTTATAAGAACGAAGCGGAAGCAATAATCAGTTGCTGCATCAATCATGCCATGAACAAAGTACAACGTAAAATGATTTCTCAGAAGTCCAATTCACTGTCAGATTATTAATCTTGCAATCATAAAGTTACAAAAAATCGGAAATACCTGAACGAGAATCCAGCTTCCACCAAGCACCAGCATCTTCCTTCAAGATGGAAGCACCAACATCAACCTCTTTATCATCATCCCCCGAAAAGATTCCATCAGAATCATCACTCTCAACTTCAGAGTAATACAGCTTTTTCTCTACCACAGGATCATAAGTCCACTCCAATCTTCTCAGAACATCTCGGTCCTTCCACCGACGAACAACAGAGACTGCTTGTTTCTTAGCCTTTCCCATCATGATCTCTTGCCACGAGAAAGAAGCATCCGCTATCCTCTTAAGAGCACCATCATTGCTATCACCAACAACCACCGTCTTCAAACACCTCAACCTTGCCTCCTTCAACACCTCCACAAAATCACAATCATCAGACACAAGAACCACATAATCCACCATCCTCTTATCCATTACATCAACCAAATGATTCCTCAATGCGATATCAGCAGCTTGTGGCTTATCCGAGACAGTCCTAACCCAAAAACCTGCTCGTTTTAAATCATCCGCCAAACCATACCCCACTTTCGGGGTCAAAACATCCCTAACAGCACGTTTATACTTATCCATCTTCATTGCATACTTCGCCACCAATTTCACCCTCATTGTCCCTCTAGCAGACTCTATCTTGTTCAACCTTTTCATATGCTCACGTTCATGAATTTGCTTAAAATGATTTACAAGCTTCTCATTAGCATAAAATCTCCTCCCACACACTCTACATATATAAGGATCCTCAACCTTAACAACCCCAGTTTTCTCCAACAAATTCAACTTTTTCCTCTCTTTCCTCTGCTGTCTAACTAAAGGAGGAACATAACTAAAGGCATGTCTATTAGCATAAGCTACTGTAAACCTCACAACCCCGAATTCCCCAGCTGCTTTCTTTAACTTGGTGGCAGCATCAAATGGTGGAAATGACTTAGGTGGTTTGTTATCCAAATCCCAGAAAATTCCAACACTAGCTCTAACTGGTGACTCTAAAGAACCAAAACCCAAATGGGATTTGGATTCAAAGTGACAAAATCTTATTTTGGAACCAATAGAATGTATAAAGGAGCATTCTTTGACAAATTTCATCATTTTTTAGGAAGCAAAAAAATCGAAATTGAGAGGTTCGTGATTGTAAAGAGGAAAAAAGATTACAAACCCAGTTTTACTAAATTCGAATAATTCCACAAAATATCATCGGATAAAGAAGGGGTTGTGATTCCGATACCGGAAAAGCTTGATTTTCGCCGGAGAGATATTGAAACGAGCAAGTCCGGCAAGACGATGACTCATACTCCCAAGAAACTTTGAGCACTACCCTGTTTTTTGTACATCTATTTTCCTAAAAGAAGCTAATTTTACTAATTTACCCTTTAATTTTATTTTTTTTGGTAATTAATTATGAGAATGAAATAGAATAAATAATGAATTCCATCTTAATTTAATAAATTAATAAGTAATTTAGGATAACTATTTCAATAATATGGCGGGAGAGAAATATTAGCTAGTAAAAGCTCAAAATGATTCTTTTATCTTTGGGCCGATCAAGTTTTCATAGTCTTCATGTTTACAGTATTTGAGCACTCTTTATCCTCTCCTAAATTTTTGTCAATCTTGATTTTATCCGCAATATAATGTATAGAATATTCAATCGTCTTCCCTATATTCAGTTGAAACAATAAGTTCATATGAAAGAAGATGAGAAAAGGAGTGTTTTTATTATGTTCAATCCAATTATCTTTGCCGCTAAACTAAGAATATGCCTTTATTTTTCGAACTATATCTTTATTATATAACCAATGTTGCAAAGGAAGAAAAATGTATATTCTTGCACGTAAAAAAATAACTCACGTTAGAAAGTGGATCGAAAGTGAATGAAAAGTGCATCAATATTGAAAAACTTTTGGGCCGAGGAAATGTAAGCCTCATTTTTACTATTTGGGCTTTGTATCTTTACAAAGATAGGAATGGCATCAAATAATTGCTTGTGATAGCAGTTAGCACTCTTTAAAATATAATCCCTTTTCTTAAAAACCTATTTATAATTTAACGACATTGTTTTTCTTCTTCTCTGCAATGTATCATCATAAAGGTGGAGTATCGCGCTACGATGAGTTGGATTAAATTTGGATTCATCAGAATGATTTGAGTTAATAAATAAATGAATATATTGACTAAAATAGATTAAAAATCGATTGTAACCCATAATTACAGAAACAATATAGGTGGAAGTATTTGAAATATATAAGTTTCACTTTTTCATTAAAAACTTCATCATTCTGGATATTTCTCAACGTCCTGGCTATTCACTGAATGTGAGAAGCAGATGGTTAATTATTTGTTTTCTAAAGAAATTAAAGAATTTCTTAGGAATTCTACTAGATTCGTTTGTTCTTTTTTCTTTGATAGATGGTCAGGGCTTCATCTATGTTCGAATCATACTTCGAGGATCACTGGAGATCAGAAATTGATTAAAAAAAAGTAAGATCTTTCTTTTGGTCCCTTCTAAGCGATTAAAAAATAAAGAAATAGTTGATGTATTTAAGATAATTACGTACTTACAAAATACCATCTCAATTCATCCTATTTCAGCATATTCAGGATGTGATATGATTTCAAAGGATAAAGCGGATATGGACAGTTCCAACAAGATTTCATTCCTAAAAATATTTATTTTTTGATATATTTCTTCTATTCCATGATCGAAACAGGAAAAGATACACATTACACTATAATTTTGCATCAGAAAAAAGATTTCAAGAAATGACAATTCTATTCACCCTGTCAAAAAATGCACCCTCGATTAAATTTTTTATTAAATGTCAATTGTCTAATTTACTTATTAATTTATGACCAAGTTGTATACCGTCAAAGCATAAAAAATTGTTGGAAAATAAAATTCAAGCCAAATAATAAGTCCAAAGTATAACAGTAACCAAATAAGGTGAAGTTGATAAGATATGTATATACATGGTCGTTGACTATAAAAACAAAAAAGGTTATAGTTCTGGTTAATTTATTACTTTCTCTGTTTTAATTAATTTATCTGTCTTGTTTTAATTTGAAACGAAATTTAAAAAAACAAAAAAGTTCTTGTGGTAAATTAAAGATAATAGAATATACTAAAACGTTCTTTAATCTTATAATTAGTTATGTCATGTGAAAAATTAAAATTAAAAAAAATATTTTTAAAATGAATTTTAAAAAATTAAGATAAATAAATTGAAGGTATTTGGGGGAGGTGATTAGACAGGGTATAGTGCAGTTTCACATCATCGAGTACATGACTTTAGATATATAGGAGTGGAGGTTGTGCATTATGGTAGAAGGCTAAACAGTTAATAGGGATAAGATGATGTTTGATCTTGTGATATAATAGGTTAGTAGAGGTAATCGTGTCTTTAGAAATTGTGTTGTTATTCTCCATCATTCATTTTGTTGCTTTTATTGTCTTTACAAATTATCATTTGCTTTCCATCCTAGTCATTTGGTTTCTTGTCTAGCATTTCTTGTTTTTGAGGATGATTTTTTTCTTTGAGATGCGGGTCTTTCAGAAATAACTTCGTTATCTTTATGAGGTAATGATAAGATCTGTGTATATTTTACCCTACTCGGATCCTACTTGTATAAATTTCACCAAATATATTATTATTATTATTATTATTATTATTATTATTATTATTATTATTATTATTATTATTATTATTATTATTTTAAAATAAATAAATTGAAATGAGTGAATTTATACAACTGTGTGAATATGACCTTTTTAGGTTAACAACTTGAATTTTTTTATTAAAAAAAATCCAAACTTTTTAGTGTTGGTTACCCTGGTCAAAAGTTATTTTGTGTGTCATGTTCTTGACTTCAATACTCCAAACTATTTTCATATCTCACTTTGAATTCTATTAATGTACTTTAGGTTGTTTGATAAATAAAATTTGAAATTTTTTTTATTTTATATTTAGTTTGAGATAGTAACTAATTTTAAAATTATTTTCTCTCGTTTTATATATAAATTCAAAATGATGAGATGTTTTCCCATGTAAAGATTGGACAAAATAATTTCATAAAATATTCTTGTTTATTTCATCCTGCTTATAATATATCTCCTTTGTTCTTTTTTGGAGTCCATTCAAAACATTCGAAAGCTTAAGGAATTGTTTGATTTGAAAATAAGTTATGCAAATAATAACATGATAAGCAAGGTAAAAATTTGTTATGCAAAAACTATATCATATTCATGATGAAATTGTTGCTTCTTTTCATTTTGTATCATTCTTTTTTAATAATTCGTCAAAAAAAAAACATACTTTTATATTATATTTTTCTCAATTTGAAGTTATTACACCCACAAGAAAATTATGATATGAATTTCAACACTATAAATTTCAAAAGTCATATATATAGCTGCATAAATATTACAACATATCTAAGACTAAATTTCATAGTCATACAGATGTCATCACAGACGATAGTGTGTTTAATATGAAGCAAATGTTTATTATAACTTTTTATATTTGATTGATCAAAATTTTTGAAAAATATTTTTTAAAAAGAAGTTTCTAGTTAATAAAAAAAATGACTTTGTTTTAATGGAAATAGAGAAAATAAATTCCATAGGTGACATTTCACCTTAGTTATCTCCAACATCCCACATCCCCTTTCTAACCCTTCCCTTAGTTTACTTATCGAACATCAAAAAATAAGTAAGAACTCTACGTACTTACCAAAAAAATAGTATATTAAAAATATGAAGCACTCTATAATTCAATATTACACCTTTGATTTATATTTTTTGAAAAAAATAATACTTTCTTGAAATAATGTATTAAGTCAAAGTATATGAATCAACATCCCAAAAACTAATTAGGTTTTCCATTGCCTTCTTAAAGCGACAATAAATGTTTAAGGAAGAGGAATAGGTCGTCTCTTTTTGCTTATTATTGTTTTTTTATACTCCCTCCGTTATATTTTATGTGGCATCTTTTGACTTGACATGGTGTTTAAGAAAAATAGAAAAACTTTTAAAACTTATGATCTAAAATAATTTTTACAATTTATTTTTTTATATCAAGGTAAAACCGCAGTCACTTCCCTTTTGGTGTGCACAGGGTAAACTCTTGCTACTATGGTCTATGCAGTAGCTTGCAAATCACATAAGAGAGATAACCCGCACTAAGCACGCCCGCGATGAACTCGACCCAAGAGGCAAACCTCTTGCTTTCGTTAACAAAGAGTTTTGAACTTAAGACCTCCAACATAAAAGTGTCAAACCCAAATCATTCTTACAAATTTGTGTGACTGAGAATCATTCTTTAACTAAGGATAAAAATGAAAATTTAAAGTTAAATTGTTTTCAATTAAAGTAATATGATATTTTTTTGGATACAAACTAAAAAAAGAAGGATACCACATAAAATGTAACGGGGAGGTAATTGACATGGGAAATATGATGGTACGTAATTTATTTAAATTTTAAAGGTTGAAGGAGTCGAAGACTTTTGACCAAGCCAAAAAAGAAGGCTATTTCTGAGAATCTGCTTTTGGTTTAACAAAAAAAAAAAGAAGAAAGATAATTGCTAGTCTGAATTATTCAATTATCTAATTTATAAAATTTGAACAAATTGTATGTATAATTA
>JAOTQR010000007.1:1394120-1404482 GCA_025774065.1 Solanum ossicruentum | reverse complement strand
GTATTGATATTATATATAATCTTAACTAACTACCAAACATGATATTACTTATACACAATCTAATACATATACTCTTGCCATCCCATTTCACTTGTTGCTATTTTCTTTTTAGTTCGTCAAAAAAGAATATTGTTTTACTATAATCAAAAATAATTTTACCCTAATCTTCTCTTTTTGCTCTCAATGAAATATTATATAATTGTTCAAATATCTAAAAAAAATTTAAATCACAAGTTTCGAATTTTTTTTCCTTAAATATCGTGTTAAGTCAAACATAATCACACAAAATAAAACCAAAAAAGAGAAAGTTATAATATTTCTCCTAACTAGCTACCAAACCGAACCCTTTATCACTAATCTTGACATAAAATGATACATTAACTTTATTTCTCCTAACCAGCTACCAAACCGAGACCTTTATCACTAACCTTTACATAAAATGATCATGATAAATCAATATATTATCAGTACGAGCATAACTCTAACCAGTTACTAAATTAGTCATATAGTGTTTTGATTTATATTACTTTGACTCTTCAAAAATATCGATAAATATATATAAAATTTTCCAAAAATGATACTATACTCGAAGAATTTCACATGAATACAACATTAAAAGTGAGAATTACCCTTCATAACAAGATTTTTGAATTTTTACTGTTTGATAATACTAGTACCGCTGTCCAATAAAATGAATAGGGTGATGATAAGGTTAAAAAATAGAAAAAGGTTCAAAGCCCAAAGCAGGTAAAATCCTTTACTTCTCTATCATGGCTTATAGTAATGGTTTTTTTTGCTTTGTCCAGAATTTAGATTCTCTTCTCTCACTACAGTGAGTACAAAGCCAGCTTTTTCCCTCCTACCTAGCTAGCTGCTGCTACTACTACTTGTCTCTTGTCCCCATCAATTCTTTTTCCACTAGTATTGAGTATCCAGTGTGTGTCACTTTTCAAGCTCAAGTCATGTTGTGAATCAAGAAAATTTTTAAAAGGGGTCTTTATTTTTACATTTGTTGAAGAGATAAAGGAAAAAGACATAACTTTTAAGTGTAAAAAGGGGGGGTCTTGTGTGTGTGTGTGTGTTTTATTGTGTAATATAAGAAGGTTATGCAGCAGCAGCACCTGATGCAGATGCAGTCCATGATGGCAGGCTATTATCCCAACAACGTCACTACTGATCATATTCAACAGGTTTTTCTACTTTTTTTTTTCAATTAGTTTCTTACTTCTTGATCCTCTTCTATGCTTCTCTCTGTGCGTCTGAGAAATCTGTTATTTATCTGGTGCCTTGTTTTGTGTTTGTAGTTGTTATACTTTGGTTGCTTTTTCTTGGCTTTTAGTTTGAAAAAGTTGGTTTCTTGGTTGATAAAAGTCATGTTAAAAAAGTGTATTTTTTGCCCAAGGTTCATTTTTGGGGTCAGATGTAGGGAACACAAAAAGAAAATGAAAAAAGTTGCATTCTTGGTTTGATAAAAAGAGAAAGAAAGGGTGTTTTTGCTCAAGGTTTTTTGTGGTCATATACAGGAAGGTGGGAGCACAAAAAAGAAAGAAAAGTTGCATTCTTGTTTGAGAAAAAGATCTGTTATAAAAAGGGTTTTTTTTTTCAAGGCTTATTATATTATATGTTATATACAGGGAGTACAAAAAGAAAGGAAAAAGTTGCATTCTTGGTTTATAAAAAATCTTGCTAAAAAGGGTATTTTTGCTCAAGGTTTATTGTGGTCATGAACAGGGACCTTATGTTGCTCGAAGACAGTAAATGCGGGTTGAATTTGTCAAAAGTAGTGTATTTTCAAAGAAGTGAAAAATTCACGCAACTAAAGATCTTGTTTTTAGGTTCTTGGCACTGCTTAGACTTTAGCTTTGCCTTTTCTTCTTGAAAGTTGAAACCCATGTTCCTTTTTTTATGCATATAAGTTTTGCTCCCTTTCTAGTAAATAATCATGTCTTCCAAAAGGGGCTGGTAATAGAGTTGGTTGCTTTCTGCAGAGTAAATAGAAGCTAGTTGAAAATAATGTATTGACAGTTTTTTGTTTTCCTTTTGCTGCTGTTTATTATATCTTCAGAAATATTCTTTTACTGTATATTTTTCCAACTTTTGGCTGCCCAAAAGATGAACTTCACCCAATCTTCTCTCTGTTTTGACCAAAAAAGTTGATGAAAACTTATATTCTTTTGTTGCATGAGTGTTGCAAACAAGGGAAATCTTTCTTGGTATTGAGTTTTAAAAGTCAGTTTTTGAACTTTTTAAAATGTAAAAACTGTTGACTTCTGTCCTTAAGGCTTCACTTTCTAAATGGAAGTATTTTAAGGTCTTTATGGAGAACTATTACATTTAGCACTGACCCTACTTTTCAGTAGTTAAATATAATAATAACAACACATAGGATCCGAAAATGATTTTTATAAAATATTTTCTTGGGAAAAGAAGTAGATCTTTTACTTATTTTCTAGTGTTTGGCTAGTAAGTTAAAAAATATTATCTCAAGAGTATTTATATGTTATTTAGCAAAATTCTATGGATCCTGGATGGGATGGGAAGTGGGCGTTCAAGGTGGCGGGGTGAGGGGTGGTCAACATGTTCAAGGTGGCAGGGTGAGGGGTGGTCAACATGTAGGGGTTTGGTGAACTCGATAGGTGGGACGAAACAATAAACGTGGAATGACACTTATGCAACTTGTTTTCCCTACTTCCACGAGAGAAGTCATTTAATTCATTTTTTAGGCACTTGTTTTCCTCTTGACCAACCAAATATAGAAAAATTGGAAAACTTATTTCCTTCATGCCAAACACACATAGCTGTATTTTCACTCTTTACTCTCGAAGAAATGCACGTAAGTCTACATACGATATACCCTTGTGTGATACGTCTCTTCTCCGGACTCTGTGCACTGCAGAAGCTAGGTGTACCAGGCTACCTTCTTTTACTTAATAGCTGGCCTTTTGTTCTTTTCTGTATCAGTTCCTGGATGAGAACAAATCACTAATTCTGAAGATTGTGGAGAGCCAGAACTCTGGGAAACTAAGTGAATGTGCAGAGTAAGTTCAGTTGATTTTTCTTTAAATTTATATCTCTAGTTAATTCAGAATGCACTTCAATCTAGGTATCAATATTCTTGGTTTAACATATTTTCCCCTGATTTTCAAATCTATCTTATTCTTGTGACGAGGGTCTTTCGGAAACAGTCTCTTTATCTCTATGAGGTAGTGGTAAGACCTGTGTACATTTTATCCTCTCTAGACCTCACTTATGAGATTTCACTAGATATGTTGTTATCGTTTATTGCTTCATCTATTCAACATTATGGTGACATTCTTGAAATTTGAACATATAATATAGAGTGGTGCTTGGAAAGGATTTTATATTGTATTTTATTTGGTGACATTCTTGAAACTTGAAGATGGAATATATAATGGTGGCCTGGAAAAGATTTTACACACTCTGGTTCATTTTAATTTTTTTAAACAAAATTTCAACTTCAAATCAACTTGAATCATGCCCAAACGAGTCCTAGTCAAATTCTTCTTTTACTCGGTGTTTTCTTAAGGTGCGTCCAAAGGACAAACATGATAACTTAAATGGAGCGGAGGGAATATATTACAGTGCTATTCAAAGTTAACACTTGTGGTAACTCTTCTTGCTGTGGCAGGTCCCAAGCTAAACTTCAGAGAAACCTTATGTATCTTGCAGCCATTGCTGATTCGCAGCCCCAGCCTCCTAGTATGCATTCACAGGTAGAAAAACTATCTTGGCATTTCAATCATCTATTAGTTGAGAATTAAACTTATATACACTGACAACGTAAAGAAGTTCTCACTATATATCTATGTATGTTAACTTATTGTAGCAGGTAACATGTCTTGCTTTCCTTGTTACTCATCACACCTTTTTATAGATAATTGCAAGTAGTTAATGTTTACGTGACCTCTTATTCTTCAATGTGTATGGCCATCTCCTGTTGCATTTATTTTGTATCCTGCTACTTTGCTATCTATTTTCTTACAATCCCACATTGGATACTTCCCATTTCGGAAACCACCTCTCTACTTTACGTACATAGGTAGGGACAAGGTCCTCGTCCATCCTATCCTTCAAAGACCCCACTTGTAGGATTATACTGGGTATGTTGTCTTTGTGGCTGAGGTTTACATAGCCTTGAAGTATGCATAAGCTTATTAGTACATGTTCCTTGTCATTCTTGAGTAGACTTGATATGTTTTATAGAGTAATTGTGTTGTAATCTTTGAATTTTATGGCCTGCAGTTATCTTCTGGTGGGATGATGCAAGGAGGGGCACATTACCTGCAACAACAACAAGTCCAGCAATTAACGACACAATCGCTTATGGCTGCAGCAAGATCTTCCTCAATTCTCTATGGACAACAACAGCCATTATCATCATTGCAACAAGCAGCAGCCTATCATAGCCATCAGCTCGGAATGAGCAGCTCTGGTGGCGGAAGCAGTGGTGGACTTCACATGCTACAAAGCGATAACACTCATAGCGCTAGCATTTCACTTGGTGGAGGTGATGGTGGTGATGGTGGTTTCCCTGACTTTAGCAGAGGATTAGGCAGTGGAAACAAGCTGGAAATGGGAAGTTCTATGTCTGATCAAGGACGAGGCGGGAGCTCGAGTGGTCATGGTCATGCTGGTGATGGAGGTGAGAATCTTTACTTGAAATCTTCTGAAGATGGGAATTAAGTTTATGTATGTTAAGGTAAGAATTAGAAGTTTTTATCTTTTTTTGAACTTGAAACAAGAGTACTTAAGGATTTTGCTATCTAATGTGTTGTGAAAAAAACACAACTTTCTTATGCTTTTGATGTTTTGGGCTAGTATCTCAAATGTTTGGAACTTTCACCTTCTAAATATCATGTAAATTTGTTAGGTCATTTTGATTTGCATTTGGTTACTTGATGATTTTTTTTTCTGTTGGGTTGTTTGCTTCATTTTACCAAGGACATGACCTTAGACAGAAAGGAGTGAAGGTCGCATATTAAGATAATAGATTAATAGGCTAGTAAGGGTAGATTGATGTCTGGCATTGTGTTATAATAGGTTGATAGTTATCGTGTTTTTATATTCTATGTTATTATCCGTCTTATGTTTGTTACTTTTTCATATTTACATACTATCATTTGCTTTTCATTGTTAGTTGTTCTTTTTTTTCCCCGTTTATTCCATGTCTAGTATATTCTACTTATGGACTTGATTCTTGAGATGAGGGTTTCTTGAAAACAACCTTTCTATCCCTCCGAGATAGTGGTAATGTCTGCATACATTTTTACCTTTCCCAAACTCAATTTGTGGAATTTCATTGGGTATGTTGTTCTTGTTTTTCGTGTTGGATTGTTTGCTTGTGAAAACTTGAACCAAAATTTGGAGGGCGCGATGTGCATAAGTAGTCATTTTTAGAATCCCTATCTAAAATATAGTCGAAATTTATGAAGTTTTTAAAGTTTAGTCACCTTTGAGTTTGAAATTGAGGTGTGTTAATGGTCTAAGGTTTGGATTAAAGCCAAATCTAAATTTGAAACTTTAGGACATTTGTCATGAAGTGTCGATGACAATAATATATTCGATATAAACCCATAAATGAGTTTCGGATAGATTAGGGTGTATTGTTTCTGATAAATCCTTAACATTGTCATTGAATGTCATTAGAAGAAAAGTTAACCTTCGTGATAATGACTATTTTTTAAAGAGGGCTATTTTTAATTTATGTATCGTAAGTTTATCAAAATTTGACCAAACTTGGTATGTTTTAAATAGGGGCATTACAAGCAACAACCTAGTGGTCATTTCTATAAATTTAGTGGAAGCATATAGACCATGGCCCAATACATTGATCAATTGACTTTTTGAAAACTTTCTAATTACACAAATATTTCTATCATATTTATTAATTTTTTCTATTGTTTAAAATAGTTATATATTATTTTGCGTATTAATAACTTCATATTAGATTTCAAATTAAATACATTTATATACATATTTTTTGCCGCTAGATACTCTTAAATGGGGATAGAAGTAAGCAAGAATGAAAAGGAGACGAGCAAGATTTTTTTATGTATTTCAAATACATGTGATTCCATCTTAAACAAATTACACTTAAAATTTGACCAAATTTATTTAAGATGCATTCGAAAATAGTCGCGCTATGTATTTAAACATAGGAGTTAGGCTGCGTACATTCGATCTCCCTTACCCCACAATGGGCGGAAGCCTTTTGAGGCATTGAAGTAATATTATTGTTGTATCTATTTAAGATGCATGTATTTAGATGTATTTAAATGTGCCATGCACATGTATTCAAAGTTTAAAATCTAATAAGATTCGAAATATTGAAAACTTCCATGTATCTAAATAAGTGGCTTTTGATATTGACCATCAAAATCAATTTGGTAAAGTTTGAACATGTGCTTTGACCAATATGCTAAATTTCTATAATAAATTAAAAATAGTCTTGAACGTATTTTGTTTTATTATTTATATAAAAATAATAAAATTAATTATCCATTTATAGAGTAGAATAACTAATCTTATAAGATATTTTAATTCATAAAATATTCTTGTCTAATATTCCAACTCACCTACCAAATGACTCGAGTATACATAAGATAATTATGGATGAATTTTTATCGTCACTAAATATTTTTTTTGCTTATAAGACCTTATTGACACTAAATATCTCTTTTGTTACGGTGATAACAGATACAACAGTGAAATAGCCCTGATAATAAGTCGTAATAGGTATTAATTAAAAAAGAACTTAGCTTTATTATATGTTTCACCATGAAACTTTCACATGATAAACTTTAAAATTCATTTTATCTCATGAAAAAATGGATTCAAATTTTATATTTTATCTATCAGTTTTTACTTGTTCCTTATAGATTTGACATATAGACTAAGAAGTAGTAAACGATAGGAGTATTAATTTTACCAAATCAACCTTTAAACATAATAAATACAATGTTTCGAAAAATATAATAAGAAAATAACTATAAGTAATGCTAAGAGAAAATTAGGAACTACGTGTAAGGTTATTTGTTGATTTCATAAACTTGACAAGTATTGTTGAACATCTCAAAATAATATAATTGACAAGCAAAAATAGACAGAGGGAGGAACCAATATAATGTTTTAAAAAATATAATAGAAAAAGATTGTAATTAATAATAGGAGTAAATTAGAAATTAAATGTAAATTATTTCGTTATTTCATAAAATAGATAAGTATTGTTAGAGATTTATCTTTAATATAGTGGCAAAGTATTGTTGAATAAAAGGAGCAGTTTTTTTAAAAAAAAATTTTTGGTGAAAACAAAAGGAGTAGTTATTACAACTCTCTCCGTTCCTTTTTATATTTATTCTAAAAAATTTTTTGAGAGTCAAACAATGTGAATTTTGAGTAATATTTCAAAATGTATTTTTTCTTCGTAGTGATATGGAAAAGATTAGTAAACAATGTGAATTTTGAGTAATATTTCAAAACGTATTTTTTCTTTGTATTGATATGAAAAAGATTAGTAGTATCTATAGTACTTTTCGTATAACCTTTTAATATCTAAATTTTTAATTTAAAATATTAAATTGATGTAATTTAGCTTAATTTTGACAATTAATTAATCAAATTAATTTTTAAAAGCACAATATGAAAACTAAAAATTAACGTATAGAATACTAAGCTTTAGAGGGTTCCTCTCTTTTTTATTTGATTAATCATGATAAGGTGTGCTACTCCATGCTTTTAATTCCGCATTAGTTGTATCTGTATCCTTTTAACTTTGAATACATATAAATAAATATTTATTTAAATTTGTATAAAATTAAATAAATAGATATACATGTTTTATATGATATAAAACAAATCAAATCAGTTTTCAATTGTCAAATAGAATTAGTGTATCTCACACGAACTGCCACATAAAATGCGTGTGTTTAGTCATTTAATTTTATACAAGTTCAAAGCATTTGTGTGTGCAAACTCATGTTGGGAGGAGTAAATGACAATTGAGTCGGTCAAAAGGTACATTTATGTATTATGGCATAATTAAAATTATACTTATATTATCCATATAAGTTATTTAAATATTGACAAATAAATATTACTTCCCTAGTTTATTTTATGTGGTATTACTTGATTTAGCATGATGTTAAGGAAAAAAAAGTAAACTTTTGATAATTGAGGTTTAAAATAATCCCTAGATATTTGTGTGACTTGTAAATCATTTTAATAAGAATAAAAAAATATATTTTAAAGTTAAATTATTCGTAACTATAACAAGATAACATTCTTTTGGAATGAACTAAAAAGGAAATCATTTCATATAAAATAGGGCGAAAGAATATTAAAGATAAATAATAATAAATTATCTCTTTATTGTTTAAATAAAACAAGTAATATTTGGAATAATGGACAAATGTGAAAATACTGAACGAAAGGAGTATATAAGTTAAGAGATTAATTTGGTAAAATGGTGGTTGGAGCCAAAGATTCACTATTTTTTGATTTTTGGGTATGATGGAATAAAGCAAAATAACTTTTTAAACTGTCTGCGCTTCTTTTAATTGTAAAGTAGCAGTTAGTCAATGCAACTTTCGACGCTCATCATGGGTCATTTGAAAACAGTCGAGCTATGTTTTTAAATATAGGGGTCAGGCTGCGTACATCCGACCCCCCCTTATCCCGCAATGGGCCAAAATCTTTGAGGGGGTAATGTTGATGTTGATTAATGTTGATGGTGGTTGGATAAAGTCATCCCTTTGTGTTTAAAATTAACTAAATTTGGTCAACAATTAATTAATATAATCTTTTATAATTCGAATTGAAAAAAGTGATTCTACCAAGTTCTTAATTTTATGTGCATAAAGTCAGTTTTGACTGATTACTCAAATGATAATGACCATTATCTTCTTATAGAATTATTATAAGTTTGTCATGACACTTTAATTGTTTTTTATACTCTTTTAGTTCAATATGAATGAATTATTGAAATAAGTGAATTTATTATTATTTTTCAAATTTCCTAAATACTTTATTATTTTCCACAGTCGGATGGAGCCAAAGATTTACTATTTTTTGGCTTTAGGATATGATGGAATAAAGCAAAATGACTCTTTAAACTGTTTGCACTTCTTTCAATTGTAAAGTAACAGTTAGTCCATGCAATTTTCGACATTCATCATGGGTCATCCGGAAACAGTCAATCTATATTTTAAACATAGGGATCAGGTTGCGTACATTCGACCCCTCTTATCCGGCAATGGACGGGAGCCTTTGAGGCAATGGGGGTAATGTTGTTGTTGTTGTAAATACTTTAGTAACAATTCTTGAATCACTGAAAAAATTTAGAGAGAAAAATCAAGGTTTAACCAATAAAATTCTTCTTCTTCAGAATTTAGATTGTTTTTTATTGTAATTTATTTTTTATCACTTTAAAATTTATTGAAAACTATGTCTAAACAAACAAAAAAGACAATAATGCCCTTGAATTCACATTAGGTGGGTTTAAGACAAATTAACCACTAAACATTTTGTCAGCTAGATTTTGAAATTAAGTGTGAGGTGAAAAGCTCGTGGGAATAATATGATTTTTGTAATGGAAAAGGAAAGTTTGACTGGAAAAATGGAATTTGGACTATTTTTCTCTTCTTCATTTGTGATTTATGAGATGTGCCAAAAATCAAACGTCAATCTGGAATATTTCCTCCACTTTCTAGTAAACTCTGGCGTTGCATTTATAATAAGTTGACTATTTAAATCATCGTATTACTAAAGACATAACCTTAGATAGAAAATAATGAAGATCGTGTATTAAGATAAAATGTTAGATAGATAGTAGAGTACGATGGTATCTAACCTTATGATGTAGTAGGTTGACAGAGGTAGTCGTGTCGTTATTTATTGTGTTGTTATTGTCCATAATTTATTTTGTTACTTTTAGTGTTTTTATGTTTCATGTCCAATAATTAATGCTTTGGGGATGATATTTTTGAGATGAATATCTTTTAGAAACACTCTCTCTATCTTTATAGAATAATGGTAAGATTTGCATACATTTTATCCCCTCCAAACTTCAGAGTGAATATATTATCGTCGTCGTCGTTGACTATTTAATTCCTATTTGTTTTTTAAAAAAAACTAAAATTTAAAATGCCAAAGTTAGCCCCTAAGGAACTTCATTGCATCTACTGCTAATCATTTGGCGAAAAACAATAAATTACTTAGACGAATATTTCTTAATAAATAATTATAAATTTTATTGATTTTTTATTTATTATTCTTTCTAGTAATATATAATAATACCATAATAAATTTATACTTATATTAGAAGTAAATTATGTGAGCAATGTA
>JAOTQR010000007.1:1356363-1386237 GCA_025774065.1 Solanum ossicruentum | reverse complement strand
AGGCTAGAAGAAAGAGTATAATGTTCTACTTAACCAATGTGGGATATATTTCCTTTCCCACTTCTATACAAATAACAGTAACAATTAAAGAGTGCAATTTGTGAAAGAAATTGTTGATTTGAGATATTAAAGTAACTAAAATTAACCCTGAATTGGAAAGAAAAGAAGAAGAGAAAATATGTGCCACGCTGATGCCAATATGTGTGCATGTGTGTATTTATATGTAGTGGATGTACGCATACACACAGGTGTTTGAATTGTTTTCTTCTGAATCACCATCCACGTGGATTCAGACTTGAAAGAAGTTACCATAAATTAGTGCATGATTAATTTACTAATTTCACAATTCATATCAAATGTTCTTTGCCTCTTGGGAAAATGCAGGTTGGTAGACAAGATAAATGTTTCAATTGGACAAGATCCCCTGTCTAAATGTCTCATTGGAGTCCTTGATATCTATGGTTTTGAAAGCTTTAAGCACAACAGGTAGCTACGAGTCTTTAACTTGTCTTTCAAATTACTATAACATTGTTTTATTTAAAAGAAATGTCTGTGTGAGTGTTCAAGGATTTGTAACTCTTGTTCGTGCGTCTCATTATACCGTGCTCTGCAGCTTTGAGCAATTCTGCATAAACTATACAAATGAGAAGTTGCAGCAACATTTCAATCAGGTATACTTTTTGATATTGCTGTCAGTGCAAGTATTGGTTTTTATTCATTTTTTCTCAAGTCTGTCGTGGTTTTACAGCATGTCTTCAAAATGGAACAAGAAGAATACAAAAGAGAGGCCATCGATTGGAGCTACATTGAGTTCGTGGATAACCAGGATGTTTTAGATCTTATTGAAAAGGTAATTGCACTTTTCTCTGAATTCACTACTTGGAAGGGAGGAGGGTAGTCTGGCTGTTGTTCTCAAGAAACTGTCATTTGTAGCTCTCCCCAACAATGGGTAAATGTCATCACTTTTCTATAAAGAATTTAATTTCAATTAGAATTTGGACTTCTATTTACCTTTTCAGTATAAATTGGACTTGCAGGTCATCAGACAACAATAACCCAACAACAATGACATACCTAGTATATCCCATATGTGGGGTATGGGGAGGGTCAAACGTATGCAAACCTTACCCCTATCTTGTTCAATGGCAAGTAGAGAGGTTGTTTCTAGATAGACCTTGGCTCAAAGCAAGCAAAAACACAACATTTGTGAAGACATACACAGTAACAATAGCAGGGTAGCAAGAAAATAGAGGCATACGAGACAACTAGTAGTAATAGAAAAATTAAGAGTGAAGGATACTGAATTAGTAAAATAATAAAAGTACTGAAAATAATACTAATGCTATTAATTGGAGAGACAAGATGCGTGACTGTTTACTGCTAGCCTTCTATGTGAATTTTGACCTCAACACACTCCTATCAAGGGTCATATTCTTAGTAAGCTGAAGGCTTGCCATGTCTTGCCTTATCACCTTTCCTCAATGCTTCTTTGGCCTGCCTCTACATCTCCTCAGGCCCTCCAATGTTAACATTTCACAGCTCCTCACTAGGACATCTGTGCATCTCCTTTTAATCTGCCCAAACCATCTCCATCTAGCCTCTTGCATCTTGTCCGCCAAGAGGCCACTTCCACCTTGGCCCGATATCTTCATTTCCCACGATATCTGAAAATGAGGTTCAAGGTCATCAAACGACATAGTGACCTGTACTTCAGACAGAAACAACCGTAGAGTAAAAAAATTATGTAACAATAAAAACATCTTGCGAAATATGTTGCATTAAATCTTTGGATTTTTTCAAAAAAGATTATAAATATTGTTGGCTAAAAATCAAAATAAATGTTCTGGTTGTGCATGATGATTGGGTTGTTACTTTCCAAAATAAATCGGATCCCAGGTAATTCGGAAATTAAGGATTTAGCTAATAAATGCATGATGTGTACATTATGAAAAGATTGAGTTGTTAGGATAATTGAATATTGTAATTCTCTAAGCTGCTCTTCTTCGTAGAAAAATAAAGCTATAATGAAACTGTTTTTCTATAATCTTTGTGAGGGTAAAAGATCTGTGAAAAAGAAATAGGTAGTAAAATATGAGCCTATTTAGAGTGACTGACAAAACGCCCTTCACTTGAAAAATTAAAGAACAATCTCAACTTTTGACCAGCGTCTTACGGAAACTGTGCAGCGTGAAAGTTCCACAATGGATTTCTAAAAGGAAATACTAAGGCTGCTTATTGTGTGTTTGTGTTATGTCCAGTTCTGTTATTGTTGTATTTCTATTTGCAGAAACCAGGCGGAATTGTTGCTCTGCTGGATGAAGCTTGGTACGATAAAATCCCATCTTGGTCTTTATTATGAAAGTTAATTGTACGGTACTTAATTGTTACTTAAGATCCTGTTCCCCATTCTCTTTTAAGATTGTAACTCTGTCTAAGCTAATAGATAAAGTTTGTTGTCATTATTTACTTTTATTTGTACAGTATGTTCCCAAAGTCAACACATGAAACATTCTCTAATAAGCTATATCAGACATTCAAAGTTCACAAGCGCTTTGTTAAGCCCAAACTGTCTCGTACAGATTTCATTATTTCACACTATGCTGGAGAGGTGAGTGTGATCCCAACATCTACTTATGAATAGAGTAATCATGCAATTCCTGATATAATCCATTTTCTATTAGGTGCAATATCAATCTGATCAATTTTTAGACAAAAACAAGGACTATATAGTGCCTGAACATCAAGACCTCCTATGTGCTTCAAAATGCTCTTTTGTAGCAGCACTCTTCCCTTCACTGGGTGAAGAAACTTCAAAGTCTTCAAAATTTTCTTCAATTGGTTCACGCTTTAAGGTATTCTTGCATTTACTGCTGTTGGATCACTGCTCATTATAGTCCCTGATTTGATTTATTTACATGATGAAACTCTGTGCTGCCTTATCTGTTGACCGTTAGTCTTCCTTCTGAAACTGCCAGTTTTTTATGTGCTGATGATAATTACGAACTTGTGATGCAGTTACAATTGCAGCAGTTGATGGACACGCTGAATGCTACAGAACCTCACTACATCAGATGTGTAAAGCCTAACAATCTCCTAAAACCTGCTATATTTGAAAATGACAACATCATGAGACAATTGCGCTGTGGTGTAAGTAATCTATATCTTAGCAAATCCCGGCCTTGGGGAGAGGGTAAAACATAGATCTTCTTTTTACTTGTGATAGTTATTGATTATAACAAACTGGATTTTCTTTTAAGGGTGTTTTAGAGGCAATTAGAATCAGTTGTGCTGGATTCCCTACTCGTCGCCCTTTCTTTGACTTCATACACAGGTTTGGGCTCTTAGCACCAGAGGTTTTGGAAGGGAGGTACGTACCTTGTTTAGTTTGAACAGAATTTCTAGAGCAGGCACTACTTTGAGATGTCTTACATAGGCTGAATTTCTTGAAAAGTATTTTCTCTAGGATTCATCAGATGATTCTGAATCAAAAACATTTCTTTTCATGGCAGCTATGATGAAAAAGTTGCTTGCAAGAAGATTCTGGAAAAATGGGGACTGAAAGGATTTCAGGTAATCTTAGGTTTCTTCGTCCTGTTTGCGGTAGCATTGTGAATTCATTCTTCTGGGATCAGAATGCATCTACTTCATCAGTATAATATTTATATTTCTGATTCAAATATTCTATGGAGAAGGGACCATATCGTTCCTAAGGTCATGAAGTATCATCTCTAAAGCTTTGCTCCACATTAGAATCAAGCATGTTATCTGCTGATGTCAGTGGAAAGGAAAATTTGCATCAACAGTATGAGATTCAGTGATTAGTTCCATTTTTCTTTCACAGATAGGAAAGACTAAGGTATTCCTAAGGGCCGGACAGATGGCTGAGTTGGATGCACGACGAGCAGAGGTTCTTAATAATGCAGCCAAAGTTTTACAACGACGAATAAGAACTCATATTGCTCGTAACCAATTTGTAGCACTGAGAGAAGCTGCGATATCTTTACAGTCTTCATGTAGAGGTGAGATATTTTGAAATTATTAAAGATCTTGAAAACTTGGTGACACAAGGTACCATAGTTCATAATGGAAAACAGTCTTTAGCAGTTGAACTACATCTTCTTAGCAGTGTATGCTTTGTTTTTGTCCGTTTCAAGCTCCGTCTGAATGAAAATCCGTAAAGGACAAAAGAAATAATGGGAAAAGAAATGGCACTTAGGCCGAGTAAAAATAATACCAACAATAGTAACTAGGTAGACTAAAATTAATCTCAAAACACATGATATGTTTTCATATTTTAGGCAAACTGGCATGCAAAATTTATGTCCAACTAAAGAGGCAAGCAGCTGCGATAAACATTCAGAAGAACTCACGCAGGCATCATGCTAGAAAGGCCTATAAGAAACTCCAGGTTTCAGTGCTCATGGTACAGACCGTTTTGCGAGCTATGGATGCTCGTAAGAGATTCAGATTTAGGAAGCAAACTGAAGCTGCAATAATGATTCAGGTAGAAATCTTGTGTTCTGTGTGATTTATCTGGTGTCGAAGCAGGTCTAAGTTAAGTCTTTGTCCTCCTCAGGCACTATGGCGTTGCCATAAAGCTTATTTATATTATAAAAGGCTTAAAAGAGGGGTACTTGCTGCACAGTGCAAATGGAGGGGGAAATCTGCCAAAAAGGAACTGAGGAAGCTTAAAATGGTAAGCATATTATTTTGTACTCCAATAGGAAACACCAAAACACATGTAGGATT
The DNA here is from genome assembly GCA_025774065.1 of Solanum ossicruentum. NCBI lineage: Eukaryota > Viridiplantae > Streptophyta > Magnoliopsida > Solanales > Solanaceae > Solanum > Solanum ossicruentum. The sequence goes on along the minus strand of JAOTQR010000007.1, from coordinate 1,381,488 downwards.
ACGATGCTTTATAACTGCATAATCATTATTTACTCTGTCAAGTTAACTAATGAAGTTTATGGCCCTACTGGTTTCTACCAGAGAGGATGCTAGAGAAAGATAATACATGTAATAGTTTCCTTTTTTTGAATTCTAATTATATGCTGGTTTACCAAGAGATAGACACATTCTGATTGAATTGCATGAGGCTGAATTGGAGTGTGGATATGCATTTGACCATGCTATAATGTCACTCTTTTTCAACTACATGCAGGCTGCAAGGGATACTGGTGCGCTCAAAGAGGCAAAGGATAAGCTTGAAAAGCAGCTGGAGGAGCTTACGTGGCGGTTGCAACTGGAAAAACGTCTAAGAGTAATAATTATGTTTTAACACATCGTTGAGTTCTAGAAATCACATTTTCAAATTAAACTTATGCTTTGTGCAACTGTGTGTAAATACCTGCAGATACATTACATCACAAGAAAAAACTCTTACTAGCATGCTAAATTTGCCTAATAATCGTGCATCCTGTTGTGAGATACTATAATTGTCAGCATTTCTGTGTTACACCAGTTTCTACCTATAACAATTGAGTGACTTTGTCGGACTTATCTGTCAGATGTAATAGTTGCTCAAATCATTGTGCAGACTGACTTGGAAGAAACAAAAGCACAAGAGATAGCAAAGTTACAAGAGGCTTTGGAAGCTATGCAAAAAAAAGTTGATGAAGCCAATGCACTGGTTGTCAAGGAACGAGAAGCTGCAAAAAAGGCTATTGAAGAAGCACCTCCAGTAATCCAGGAAACTCCAGTTTATGTTGAAGATACTAAGAAAGTAGAAGCTCTAACAGAAGAAAATAACAGTTTAAAGGTAATCCAACTTATAAGCTTTCATTCTGTTATGGTGCTGCATATGACAATCCATTGAGCATTAACCCCTTGTTTGGATGGTTGTTACCCGTTGTATTGTATTGTATTGTTAGTTTAAGTACAATGTTTGGTTTGATTGTTACTTAAATTCCATTATATCATATCGTTTAATTCCATCGTTAGGTAAATACGAAAAGACCCATTTTATGTAATGACCGATTTGGTGTGGTTGTGTCGTTACATTAAATTTTCTTTTTATTTTTTACTTTATTTATTTATTTAATAATTCTACTTTATTGTTTACACTATATTTTCATGGAATCCACCATATACCCTTCAATTTCTTGTAGGTTTATCATTCAAATTATGGATGTATGACATTATGTAACTACGAAGAACAATACAATCTATCCAAACATTGTAGTCATTGGAACAATACAGTACGATAAATACAATACAGTACAACACAATACAATACATTATGAAACAATACCTAACAACCATCCAAACAAAGTGTAAGTTTTTGAGAAGGGTAAAAATTGTTTACCAATAAATTTTCATGTTTGTCCCTATTTATACCATTGGAGAGCAACTAGTTTTTCTCTAAAAGGAAAAATACATACAATAATAGATGTTCAAACAGCCAACGTACATATTTGTGGTGGATGAGTTTCTTCAGGTCCACGTATAAATGACTGACCACCATGGGCTAAAAGGAGTTCTGCCTGCGAGATCAGGGAGCGTCAATCTAGTCAAGGTCCAGTATTTGCCAGCTATGACTAGTTAACAGAAACTAAGATGTAAAGAAAATAGATTTAGCAAGAAGGGACCTGACATGAAAGGATTTGAAAGCCTATTACAGTTGAGTTTTTCCAACATATAAGTTCAGGAAATTTGTTATGTACCCGCATTGTGCTTGCAAGTTTCTACCCAACACATCATTTGTACTTCTGACTGCAGAGACTTGTGGAAGAGTAAATACTGACTATTTATCTTTTTATGGCTTGTAAACAATAAAGGTAAATGATGAATACCATTTCATAACATCCCCTAAAAGGATCATAACATGAAATGGTACTAGCACATGCTTCTCTTCTTTTCCAATCTCTGTGTGTTCTGTTCAGGTTTCTTTAGAACAAGAAAAGCAGAACTGTGATGACTGGAAGCAGAAATATACTGAGGCTCAAGAATCTGGGGAAGAAAGTCGCAGAAAGTTAGAAGAAACAGAAAAAAAGGTTGTTCAACTCCAGGAATCGCTGAAAGGGTAATCAAATTGCTCTCACAGTGCTTTATTTCAGTTATATCCTGTTACAGCTTATAAGACAAACTGTTCTTATATAGTAAATAGAGATATGCATCTCTTCCTTGTTCATTTTCAATGTATAACTATTTTCAGTGTTGAATAAGCTAAAAGAATGACACTGCATGTTGATATGACCAACTCATTAAAATTAAAATCATTAAATTTATAGAATAAATTTTACAGCAATAGTGCAATTGAGAGTTTTGGAAAAGATTACTAGCCTTTTTCAACTAGTATTTTAGTGCAATATGATTGTGTTGCATTTTTTGTTCCTAAAAAATTATTTGGCCTTTATTTATTTTGTCTTGCGAATGAACCCTGTAAAATCAGGTTAGAGGAGAAGATGACAAACTTGGAGTCGGAGAACAAAGTCTTCCGTCAGCAAGCTGTGTCAATGGCACCTAATAAGTTCCTTTCAGGACGCTCTAGATCTATTATCCAGGTACTAATATTTTACATGTACTTTTTATTGAGGATTCTAGAGTAGAAGAATCTGATGTTTTCTGTTCAATTGACAGAGAACTGAGAGTGGTAGAAATTTTGAGGATACAAGAGTGCACGTGGTAATTTACCTTCTTTATAAAACTTGTGTTGCCAAATTCTACTTACATGCCAACAAATTTTGTGGCTCATATTCTCAATTGCATTGTTTAGGATCTTCATAGCCCTTCATTGAACCAAAGGGAGCTTCCTGAAGCAGACGACAAACCGCAAAAATCACTTAATGAGAAACAGCAAGAGAACCAGGAGTTGCTGATTCGATGTATCGCACAAAACTTGGGCTTTGCTGGAAACAGGCCAATTGCAGCCTGCATCATTTATAAGTGCCTTTTGCAGTGGAGATCTTTCGAAGTTGAGAGAACCACTGTGTTTGACCGAATCATCCAGACTATTGGTCATGCTATTGAGGTTTGAACTACAAAACCCAGTTCTCCTTATACTTTGCGTCCTCATTTTTTAAATTATAATTGCTTCTTATAACTCCATTTCTGTGTTGGTTCAGAAATCGCAGGACAACAATGATGTACTGGCTTATTGGTTGTCAAATGCTTCTACTCTTCTATTGTTACTTCAGCGTACACTCAAAGCAAGTGCTGCTGCAGCAATGACCCCTCTACGTCGTCGATCCTCGTCAGCATCTCTGTTTGGGAGGATGTCGCAGGTAGGAAGTTAAAAGACATAGACAAGTTCAGTACTTTTTCTTGAGGAAGTTTGAGAATAGCTCCTTAAGATATTCATTGTTATTGATTTGCCAGAGTTTCCGTGGAAACCCTCCAGGAGTCAATCTTTCCTTTGCGACTGGAGGAGTTGAAACTTTACGCCAAGTAGAAGCAAAATACCCCGCCTTGCTGTTCAAGCAGCAACTTACAGCATATGTGGAGAAAATTTATGGAATGATTCGTGACAATTTGAAAAAGGAGATTTCTCCATTGCTGGGGTTGTGTATCCAGGTATGCGGATAAAATATTTCCAGAGACATTTCTTGGTTTCTAGTAAAGTATGTTTGTTTGCACTATGTATAAATCGTTTTTCGATTATGTTGAATCTTTTCCTTTTTCATTTGTACGAAAACAATTTTGCTGGATATAAGGCACCACGAACTTCAAGAGCAAGCTTGGTTAAAGGATCCTCACGTTCAGTAGCTAATACAGCAGCTCAGCAAGCTTTGATTGCCCATTGGCAGGGCATTGTGAAGAGCCTGGGAAATTTCTTGAACACGTTAAAAGCAAACCATGTTAGTGAAGCTGATTTTTCTCTTTGTTTCAATTATTTTGAACCCCGTTCCAGTTTAACCGTTTGTTCCTAGAGTAAAAATTTGTGTCCAGAAAACATAGGCTCAGCAAAATTAGCAATATCATGAGTCTGTAGATGGTTAATAAGCTTAGAAATATAAGCCTTTGATTCCAAAATATTATGCAGCTTACTTCTCATCTTGATTTTCTGATTTTATACTTTCAGGTGCCTCCATTTTTAGTTCGTAAAGTGTTCACTCAGATATTCTCATTCATCAATGTTCAACTTTTTAACAGGTGCACCAATAGACTTCTGTTTGCATGCAGTTTTCTACAATGCATTAAAAAAGTTTCCTCATGTGATTGTAAATTTTTTACAGCCTTCTCTTAAGACGAGAGTGCTGTTCATTTAGCAATGGTGAATACGTCAAAGCAGGACTGGCAGAATTAGAGCACTGGTGCTTTACTGCAACTGATGAGGTATGATTTCATGTATTTTTTTGTTTATCTAGGTAATTGTAAAACTTATATCAATCCCCCCAGTGATAAACGAAACGAGAACAGTATGCAGGATCCGCATGGGATGAGCTGAAGCATATCAGACAGGCCATTGGTTTTCTTGTAAGCATTTACATTGATCATTTTCATTTAACTTGCTTCTCTCATTTTTAAAACTGGGATGGTAGAGTTCTCAAAAGTTCCTCACTTTTCTTGCTGCAGGTTATACATCAAAAACCCAAAAAGACACTGGATGAAATAAGCCATCAACTCTGTCCAGTAAGTGATATCACTTTGAAGATAGCTGGAATGTCATTCAAGGTCACTAATAATATCTTTTTTCTTCCAGGTGCTTAGCATCCAGCAGTTGTACAGGATAAGTACGATGTACTGGGATGACAAATATGGAACACATAGCGTGTCATCGGATGTAAGTTTCTATGGATGCCATTAGTCAAATTAGGTTAGAGTATTCTTCGATATAATTTAGTAAAGGACAAGGTTTTTATGCAATTACTTTAGGTCATATCCAGCATGAGGGTGTCGATGACTGAAGATTCAAATCAAGCAGTCAGCAACTCGTTTCTCTTAGATGATGATTCCAGGTTTGCATCAATATGCTTGTAATTCATAAAAATTGATACCTTGCTTTTGTGTGGTGAATTACTTTGGATCTGAAAATCAGTCTCAAACATTTACCAAAAATTATCAGCCTTTCCTAGTTCAGGTTATCAATAGTTAGGGAAAGACACTAATTTTATAATGTTACAATTTTAACTTATATAGAGTTATGTTATAGCAGAAGATTATCAGTGATAATGTTACACTTTTTGTGCCTTTTTTATCCAATTACTGATGTTTCTGAATGGTTCAATTTTCAGCATCCCATTTTCAGTTGATGACATATCAAAATCAATGGAACAAATTGATATAGCCGACATTGAATCTCCTCTTCCTCTCCGAGAGAACTCTGGCTTTAGCTTTTTGCTGCCACGCACAAATTAATCTGTCAATTCGAGGCACTGGACATATTCATCTTCAGTTCACTTGAGGAGGACTCCTGCTGTGAATGTTCTCTAGTAGCAGATCAACTTATTAGTTTCTGTAAACTTCAGAATTCAAAGGAATGCACAAGTTCCTTACTCAGATTCATGGGGACTCTTAAAGAAGAGCATGAGGAAGATCTTCATAACATGATCTGCCCAAAACATAGCAGCAGTCCCGCGCTCATCTTTATACATTTTTCACTTCACTTTTGTAATACAAGTAGGCGCGCTATGAATTAATTGTATACAACTAGGTCCATATTTCATGAATGATGCAGTAGCAGCACTTCAATTTTGGAAGAGAAGGCGTGAACGAGAATACTCAGAAGTATTACTTGAATCTGTATTTATATTAAAAATGTGTATCTTTTTGACCATAGAAGCTATCCAAGTGTTTGTAGTGTAAAGAAAGGCTGTATGGAGTTTCTGGACATGTATCGAGTCTGTTTCTTTTACAATTTTACACAATTGTTCATAATATATACATGTATTTTCTTCTGTTTCTGCAATAGTACTCTGACACTTTGACCCCAAATTAACCGTGGACCATGTTTGGCTTACAATTTTATTTTTTCCCCCAGAAATGTATATCCTCAGTACAGAAGCCTGTGCTGGGAGCCCATATTACAATTCAATAAACAAAACAAAGCTGAGTTCATGTTCTTCTTATAAGGATTCTATAATGTCTAAACAGTGAAGCTGCATATAACGACAGCTCTTCGTTAAACCAAAAGTGAGACTAAACTAGACATGTCATCAGAATTTTCTGAATAGATGGACTAAAAGCAACATAACCAATGGAATCCCCCAAGTGGGGTCTGGAGAAGGTAAAATTGATGGACTAAAAACCAAAGAGAGAATAAAACGAGAACCTGAGACCGAGGGATCAAACTGCCCCACACAATTTTTATTATTTTGCGGTCAAGAGACATGTATAACAGTTTACTCCTGCAACCAATGAGCTAATACATATGAAGAAATCAAGAGAGTCCTAATACACCAAAATTGGGTTGAAGGAGATTAAAGATGAAGAGAACCTGCACTACTATGTACATTCAAGAAGCATTCATGTATCCTATGTATAGTGATGATAACAAAAATGGATGTCGGGAGGTAACATTCTACATATATCAGCTTCGGTTTGTTGAACCGATTGCTGAGCTGCCATATTTTCTGCTTTACTTTCCAAAAAATCATAAAGCTTTCTGTTGCATTTGAGCCCATAAGCAGCATGATTCCATCAGGGATAATGATAGGAATGACCCTCTCTCCAAGTATCTTAAATTTTGGCACACAGAAGTTGATGGATCTGACATTGATAAAAACCATGCACTCTTTATCCGGGAAACTAAAGAATATTGACCTGTTGGAAACAACCTACCTGAAATGTCAAAGCATATGCATCAGACAACCAGTGAAGATCGACTGCATCCATTATTCAGCACGAAAGGATTGTAATGGTCCAAAACAAAAAGAATTCTTGTCAGAAGACAAATTTGTGAAAAATTACTTTGAGAGACAAAAGAGAGGCATTTCTTGTACAGTTCCAGAAGAAGATTTGACTTAAAACAAGCCTAAGTGGGCAGGACCAGAAAACATAACACATTGCCTGAAGATTTTAGTGTTCTTAGCTCCTTTCATTTAATTATTCATTTTTAGTTCTTTACCCCTTCAATTAGCTAGATTTAGCACACAACTACATGCCCGGTGAAATCCCACAAGTGGAGTCTGGAGAGGGTAAAATGTACACAAACCTTACTACCACCTCATAGAGATAAAGAGTCTGTTTTCGGAAAACCCTCGTCTCAAAAATCAAGCCCCATAAGCAGAAGTAGATTTAGCACACACTCGTAGGAAATGCACAATAACAGGTTGTGCCAAATTTTAGCATAAAAAATATGTTGATTTAGGTCAAAGAAGCTACATAGTTACCCAAAGAACATACAAAGCTTTCTCCTGAAACCCTTCTCCGCTCCAACTCCCAAAACACAAATAGCAGGATTTATGATTTATCTGAGGAAAGTGCAATACCACAAAAGTAAAAGGAAAGTAATCAGACAAAAGAAAGTATCACACCTTTAGACTCATGTAGTGCTAATGGGCATGCTTTCCAAGTGGAGTCCGACCAATGCATCCAACTTGACCAACCAAAATGCAACTGCAGATGAAGTCCAGGGCATGCTTGAAAAGCTTGCAATAAGTTCTAGGTCATAATTCGGTCCCAAAGTATGACCAGATTCACGTAACCAGTCCTCATTGATAGCAGTGACAAAATCAGCTAGAACCTACGATATGTTCCAAAATAGAAGTCCACTTATGTGAGACCTGTTAGGTCAAATTTCTATTAAAATAACATCAAACCTAGCAGCAGTTGGAAGGTTTTTGTTATAGACTCAATGGATTTATGTTTATTTCTGAATTCTTCAAAATGCAAATCCTGGGAAATTAAGACCAATTATCAAAAAAACAACTGAAGGACGGGCAGGCATTTGTCACCTGTAAAATTTCTGATAAAGTTGATGCCCTGCGCAGTCTTTTGATCCAAAGATTGTGGGAAGATCTTCTCCAAGCACCAATTAGGGCATCTTCAGGCATTACTGACTGCAACATTGTGAATGATAAATATGTATATCAGATTGTTAATTGAAAAAACATAAGTTGGAAAGTTAATTGCACAGCAATTAATAGAACAAATAACTTAAAAAGAGTATGAAGGTGCATATGAGTTGGTCTTATTTTCAATTTCAACTCAGCTATTTGAGGTTAGTCTCGATTTTCCTTTTTCCAATCGGTGGTGTTCAGGGTCACTTGCACCAATCTTGAGTTCTTGACTAATCCATTGAACAGATAGTCAAGCCAACAAGCACAGGTTAACAAGGTATTCTGCTTGCCAAGGCTGAAGTGGATGGGCTCACACAAAGTACGGTAATTGTGATTCAAATCTGAGATTTGAAGTTGTTATTTAACATGCTTCAACCACCAGAGCATCCCCAAAGACGTTATCTTGCTTTTGGTTAAGTATTCAAAAACTGCCCAAATTAAAGTAAGCAAGACATGGAAAGTAGTTTGTCCAGCTTATATGGGGACAATTTGGACAGCAAGAAAGAGGACCATTTGAGTGGTGGTTCTGTAAAAATGAAGGAATCTCTTTTCTTGTAAACATTTTTTGATAAACTTGTTCTTGTAAGTCCTTGGTGCACTAATGAAGTGCCATCAACATAGATGAATTAGCATTATTTGTAGAGAGCTATATTTTGTTGTAGCTTCTCTACCTCGTGTATACCACTACAACTGCACAATACAATCATCATTTTACTGAAAAGACAAAAAGAAAGGCATTCATGTCACTTGTCAAAGCACAATCCACTTTCTATGAAGTTCATCATCTGTGATTTTATCTACAGCATCCTAACAAACTAAACTTTTATCATGTGTTCTTAAGCTTTTATCATGTGTTCTTAAGCATCTTTGCAGCATCAAGCAATGGATGAAACAGAACTTCATACAGTAACCTCATCATAAACACAATATAAGTTGCATGATTGCAGGATAATGAGAGATGTAAAAACAAAGGATCTAAAATAGTTAAAATCCAATGCTGTGCTGCAAAGTTCAGCAAGTGAGGTTTAGAACAGTCTATGCAAGCACCTGATAGAAAGATGCCAGTACTAAACTACAAGTGCAGTGCTATAATTAGTATGATTATTAAGAACAAGAACCACTCTTAAGGATTTCTTTTGACATAAAAGAAGACATGCACACCACTCAAAATTATACTAGTTATTAGGTTCTTGTTTATATAGAGCACTTCATAGAAAAATTCTAAATGAACACCAAAATTTGGATGCATAATACTAGCTGCAAAAGCATTTGAATGACAGCCCACCTCAATTGCATGTATTGCAGCTTTAAGTGACTGCAATTCTGATGCAAGAATTTTATGCTTTGACAACTTATCAGGGTGTAGGTTCTGCCTACATGTTGCAGTATGAATGGCATATTTTTCTTCAAGATCAAAATCAAGCTCGAATGTGGTGTGGCAAATCCTGCAGTGCTTCTCATCCCTCCAGTATAGATCATGACATTGTTCACACCTTGCAAGTGAATCAAGATAAGACCTTTTCCCACGTTTCACAGCCGCAAGACTACAATAGAATGATTTCCACATCCATGTGTCAAAAGCTTGAGCGCTGTTCCATTTGTCTTGCTGATGTGCTCCTTTCCTACCTACAGGCACCTTCGAACCAGTAGAACCATTGTGCACTTCAACAAGACTTACGTTGTCCACATCAGAAATCGCAGATGATGAACTATCTTCTCTAGATAAGTTCCTTCCACATCGAGGTGATAGGCTATCTCCTGAATCATTCAGAATATTTGACATTGCTTGACATAGGAATATTTCCCGTTTCTCCAGAGATGCAACTAGAAGAGCCTCTCGTATACCTCTACGGTCCAAGGCATCCAACAAAGAGCATAAAGACTGAAACCAGATTAAAAACACAGGAAAAAAGTTCATTTGTTGGAAGTCATTGCATGCTACAAATATAGGAAATAGAAGTGCCAAAATGAACTAAAGTACCTCTTCAGTGTCGATCACCTCCCAGTGACCATCTTCAGAAGATTCAAAATAAATCCTCCTGTGCCCAGGATCAAGTTCATTGCAAGGGCCCAAAAAAATCCAGTATCTATTGTACCTACGATCAGAACCAAGGAAGATAGACTGCATAGGGTGCAACTCGTCCCCAGCTTCCAGTTCTTTGGCATTCTTTGCATTGCTAGGTGACTTATTTTTCTCAGAGACTTTTGACATCGCCACTGAAGAGTCAACTGGCTGAAGTTCCAATGACACCGTTGGATCTTGATTACTAAGTTGTCTACTATGACTTTGTGCTTGTCCAATCAAGTAGGATGATTTAGCTGACGACCTTTTTATTTTTCCACCAGAAGCATGATTAATCATTGTAGGAGCACATTCTATAGCTAATGGCATCGTATCCTGCAGATAAAACTTGTCACTAAATAGAATGCAGAAAAGAAAAGGTGATCTGACATACAAAGGCACTTCTTTTTATCATTTGTTAGTGTACTAAGAATGGTGGTACTCGTGCAATATAGCAATATGTCACTAAGAATGGTGATACTCGTACAATATAGCAATATATTTTTTATTAGTCATAATATAGTAATATTAAAAAAACAGCAGACATAACCAACAAGGAGACACCAATAACAGGTCTATTACTAGGAAGGCATGATTTTTCCTTCGTATGAAAGGGTAGCTAGCTTTCTGGACATGGAAGAAAGTAGAAAAGAAATGGCATCTACATGGTGCTTTTATTAGACTGACTTCAATTGTACCATTGTCGAACAATGATAAGCAACCAATTTCCACAAGAACTCCTTCACGTTTCTTACTAAACAAAAATGAAAATATATATATTCATGTGCACTGCCACGTAGCTTCACACACTTAAATGTACTTACAAAGCACCAAGGGGCATTGCTAATCTCCATGAATTACAAACGGATAGGCTTTCACCTCAGAGTTTTTAACTGACGTGACAGCGACAGACTATTTTCCTTCACTCTCTTTTTTTGTGTGTTTTCAGAACTCGATGGATAATGGGTACACCCTTCAATTCTTCTACCATTTAAACATTGGACTTGGTTCACTAGCCAACATTTGAACTCATTATGTGTGCCTACCGCACATCCCCCCATTTTACTACCTTTGTTGTTGAACTTAAGCCTTCGGAGTGACTCTACTTTCTTTACTGCAACAGCATTTAGTGTTCTTCCACCAAAATTAACATAGAAGTCATAAGCCTATGATGATGTCTTCACTTGACCTCCTCCTTACCTTTTCCTTATGTTATTTTTTGGTTGTTTATAGGTCCAGAATTACTTCATTACTTGTTCATGCATTTCTATTCAGAGTAACATACTATATCAGCACTTTTATAGAAGAGTGCGGTTTCCATTTCTAACTTTTGCCTCCATATCGTTTCTTTTTTTACTCAATTGAGAAAGGTTAAGAGTTTTATTAAAAGAAAATGGACATGCACCAAGCTAGTGCTTGACCTTACAAAAGAAAGGAGATTCCTTTTTACAAAAACAAAAGAGAGGAGAACTTCTTAAAGCCCCATAAATTGTGTACTTATCAACATAATTAAATTAACCCCAAGGTGTGTACAGGCTACAGCCACACAGGGGCGAAGAAATGATCAGAGTATGGTCGATTATTCATGGTATATGTTGGAACGTGTTTGAAGAGAAAAGAAAATAGTTGAAGTCCCAAGATTCCTCACCCAGGGCTTCGGCTTGTGCAAGCAGTGGCAAGGAACCAAGAATTTATGCCCAAGGAAAAAACTAAGAAAGATCCCAGACTTGACACACATCGGTCCTCACAACATAAGGGACTTTTTCTGAAGTCCAGGACCTTTCACAATGACTCACAGGTTGTGCACCATGTTGCGAGGGAAGGACCTAGAAATTTGAATTGAGAAGTAGAAAATAGTTGAGGTTTGTGAGCCCCCGCGGCGTTTTCTCTCAAGGTCGAATCTGTCAAATTGTTTTGCCACTCAACCAAGATAAGTCTTTGGAGAGCTTTGTTATTACTAATATCAATATTATGACGATGATGTCCAACTTGCGCGCATCTTGACTATTCCAGAGGGTATTCGCTACCTCCCACCAGTATAGCTACGGTTGTACCAAATAACACTGTCCACCAAGGCTTGGCAGATAGGAAGAAATACCTAGTGCTTCTTGGCTTTGCTTGAATTTGAACTTGAGGCATCATGGTTATCCGCCGACTTCATTAACCACTAAGCTACATTGTGGTTTTTTTGGGTTAATAATACTCCTAAAACTAGTATTATCATTGTTTCATCATTGAAGTCCATAAATTAAACTACGTAAATATAGAATGAGAACGTTGATTGTTCTTTGGATCTCATGTTAGCTAAACAGATACTCGAGGTATGTTTGAGATGTATCTTTCCTTGGGATTTTTTCAAAGTTCCTACTTCCCAAGTGTTTGCTAAAATGCCTCAAACGCTTTCAATGATAGTGTATGATGGAGATACAGTAGGGGTTGCACCTAATAGGGAGACAGGTAGAAGAGGAGGACAAAGCAAAAAGAACTTGGGGCATGAGGGAGGAGGAAGAAGGCAGCTGAACGTTATGGAGGACCAATCTAGCGCTACCGTCATGAGATTTGAATTTGGTCGTGAAAGCAGAAATTTTAGGAAGCGTAAATGACAACCCTAACCTTAGGGTGATGAGCCAGATTGGGTGGACAGATTGAACCAATTCAATAAACATAAGGGTCTGGACCATTAAAAAATTTTAAACCAGACCGGCTCAAAGACTGCTGGACATCCAAACATGTCCCGACTAAAATACAAGAGAAGATGATGCAGGGAGCCTCCACATCTATGCATCAGAGAGCTCGAGAAAGGCTACAAACTCCAATATCTCCAGAATACACGGACACGAAGGCCGTGCCCTCAGAATAGATCCAAGGAAAAGGGGCAGCCAGCTGCAAAATCATCTTCGGCCATTAACATCAGTCATGAAGTCTAAAATCAAGACACTAGCAGTCTTGGAATTGCTAAAGGAAGTGATGGTAGGGGTCGAAACTCATTGTTTCCTCCCCAGGGAGACTATCTACTATGTCCTGCGACTCTGATAACCAAAGTTTTGGCTCAAGCGAACACAAATCTGGAAGAAACAAACACGAGAGTGGCTCAAACATGCTCAGAAAAGGGGGAGGAAGCTTCAAAGGGTGTGCTCGGAATGTCAGTCCTCGAGGCCTTTTCTGGCAGTACCATCAATGCGATGTATCTGCCAGCATCGGAAATTTGTTCACAGGCATGCTGGGATGGTTGGAACTTCTTTGCCACCAATTTTCAAGGTCCATCTTTCAGGTCAGAAGTTTCCTAGAACTTCACCTACTAGCTCTATTCTGGCTCCAGTAAAATGAATAATAAGTGTTAAAAGCAAAATATAGCACAGTAAACAAGAAATGCAAACAGGAAGGTAGAAGAATCTGAAGGCATGACAACCTAGAGCAAAGAGTTCCTTTAAAGGGCCTAATGGACTCATAGAAAATATTTTACCGTTTCAGTGATGCTGGATGCAGCAGTTAGAAGATCAACCAATGCTACCAAGGCGTTCAGCTTCTCTTCAATGCCCAGATCTGAATATTCACCTTCCATCAGCCCCAACAACCATGCTTCTCCTGCGTAGCTTTCATCAATTTCAGTATTTACTGATGGCAGTCCATTTTTGTTTTCAAACTGACGATATCTCCGTTCAGATTCAGCTCGAACTAGTTCGCGAGACTCGCAGTCTGAATTGTCTCTAATGTATCCACTAATAACCTCTGCGTCATCTCCTTCGGAATCTGAGAAAGAAATTTCAGATTCCAGTGAAGAAGGATTAATACGTAGACGGTACCCTGAAGATGAGATCTTTTCAAACAAGGTAATGTCACTAGAAAGGGTGGAGCTTATTAAATCTTCCAGCTGAATAGTTGTCGCTGCCAGATTCAATTCAAGGATCTTCAAGACAAAAGGAAAAAACTTTATTAACCAAAGCATTTTATGATGTAAAGGAGGCAGTAGTAATGATAATACTAATAGTAAGGACTGGGATTCACATCCACTTACAGATTGAAGCTTTGCCAGCTCATGAACTTTCATTCCATCAGTTCCTTTAATTAGCAGAATGCTAAAAAGTTCACCCTTCAGTGTGCCACGGGTTAACCCATACTTGGCCATCAAATTAACTTCCTAAGAAACAAGAAACCAAAGAAATTGAGAATCACAGAGTAACTTCCTCCAAGACACACTACTGAAGGATGGTCTATCGTAAGATTTAAGGCTTCTATCAAGAAAAATCAAGATCAATAAAAGCATAAAGCTAGCTGGATGTGTAGCCGCTCACAGGATCAGAGACGGTGCTCTTCTCAGAGTTGTCAAAGATACGCTTAAGCCCTGAAGCGAGATAGAAAACATGTAAGTGCTTCCCCTTGCTTTATGGGTGCTTCAGTGTCGTCATCAAGGCTTTAAGGCATATTGTTCCTTGCTAATGAATGTTATCCCGAAGAAGTGACACTTAACAATTGATAGTTCACTTTATTAAAAAAAATCCCATTTCTTGTCCATAGATTTGTTATTTGTTATTCATGCTTATGATTATTAATTTTGGCCTACACATACATATTTGCTTAGTTGCAAGGACTCTTCACTTTCAATACCGAACCCGTATCTGATTCTCCAAAAATTTAGTACTTCTGGAGGATCCGACACACACCCACTAACACTTTTGAAGAGTCCGAGCAACATAGCATATTTGTAGTTTTTCTCCATTTGCACCTTTTTCATTTAAAGTTCATGCTTTATTTGCCCTTTTCACTTAAAGCCCAAAAGAACCTTAGAGCATTTTTGCACTTTTCGCTTTTGATAACCCTAGTTTTTCAGCTTTTTTACAATTAAAAAAAAACAAAGAAACTAAAGGTATATTTGAAAACCATTGTGTAATTAAAAGGCTGTGTAATTACCACCAGCCTAGTAATTACCAAAAATCATTTGGTATGCTACACATATTTTTAGTTTAAGGCCACAAGATTTAAAAGTATTCTTTTACTTTCTTAAACTTTGTGCCGGGTCAATACCAAAACAAACAAATTGATTTAGAGGGAGTGCGTGTGTGTGTGTATTTAAGCTAGGTAACTTTGGAGGGACTATATACTTGTTTTTGTAAAAATACATTAAATAATTACAAATTACAAACTAATATGGTAAAGAATAATCTATATCTTCCAAATAAATACTACTCGCTCCGTCCAATTTTATGTGGAACCGTTTAACTTGGCACGGTGTTTAAGAAAAGAAGGAAGACTTTTGAAACTTGTAATCTAGAATCATCTATAGATATTTGTGTGGTTGAAAATCATTTCATTAAGGGTAAAATTGAAATTTTAAAGTTAAATTGTTTCTTATTTTAGAAAAGTGACATTCTTTTTGGGACGGACTAAAAAGAAAAGGGTGTCACATAAAATGGGATGGAGGGAGTAATATTTTACCTTGAGAAGAATTTCAATAATGAATTAAATTTTTAAACACCAACTCGTGAATATGATGTCAAATTATTGATTGGTTGCACTTTCAAATCTTTAAAAAAAAAAAAAAAAAAAAAAAAAAAGAGGACGAGACATGAGTTTACCAAGTATTTTTTTTAACAAATATTTATACTAATGAATAGAAAAATAAAAACATAAAATCATAACTTTTATCTAAGAATCAAGTATCATATCTCTATCTCCTACAAGATGAAGAAGCCACACCATCAATCACCAAGATACCAATAAGAAAATAAGATATTTAAAATATAAAAACTCATCAAGAAAAGGTAATAATCGCATAGCAAGTCATTGTTTTCATCACCATCACTAAAACATCAACAAAAAGTACTAGTACGAGCGTACTGCAATCTGCATATGCAATAAGAAAAATGAAAAAAAAAAAAAGGGAGAGAAAGAGAGGGGTCAATATGAGGAGTTGCAAAATACTAGTACCAGGAACAGAAGCACCACTTTGGAAAGTAATATGTGTGTATCTGATAAAGTAAATAATTCTATGGAGAATGTAATTGTACCCCTCAGTTACGCACAATTCCCTGCTGACCAAGTAGTTACTTGGCCAAAGAAACGTGTCAAAATTGTGTGATTAAGCCCAGGTACATCCGTATTCAATCCCAAGGTGTCCTTCCAAACGGCCCTAGGATGTGTTTGTAGGGTGCTATATGGAGAGTTTTGTATTAGATAAGTAATTACAGTACTTGTCCACTTCAGTACCCAGTGAAGAAGACTCAGCATTCAACAAAAACATATCCAGTGTCCCTCAGGTGGGGTCCGTGGGGTGGGGTGTAAGGGAGAGGGGCCTGTGACCAATCAATCACGATAACAGGATGTTCTCCAAAACCACATGGAGAAAAGATAAAGGAGAAGCGCTAAAAATTCCTGAGTTTCTTTCCTCGACAAATGAAGTTTCTGCCCAACGCAGGCCTTACTCCTACCTGGAGGAGGTAGAGAGGCTGATTCCGAAAGACCCTTTGCTCCAGAAATGCATATCAAAGCAATTAGAAAAGAAAATACAGAATCATAGAGGAATGAAGACTCAATACTCCCAACAATTTATTTCTTACAGTAAAATGACCATGGACATGTCACAAAGTCTTTAAATATCCAGCGAAAAAAAATTAAAGAATGAACTTATAGCCACCGACATATCAAAGATGCAAGACTACAATTAAATCAGTAGCCAGAAATTGCAGTACCTTGCTGAGAGCCTCCCCAGGCACTCTACCACGTTTGGACCCAAAACCAGCAGCAACCAAAACTTGCCGTAATATCTCTGTCCATGTTAAGGCATTGAGAGAACTAATCCAGAGTTCCAGACTAAATTCTTCATGTTCAATCTGTTATAATAAGAAGAATGGTACCTCTTTCAGAGTAGAATACTTTAATGGACAAGAAGATTTTAAAAAGAAAAACAGTGATGAAGAGAAGTTTGTCAGCAGAATAGACGAGCATATAATTAATCAAACAGGATATGTCCTCTGAAGAAAATGAGATTAGCAACCAATTACATCCCCGCATACCTAAGATCAATAATCTCACAATACTAGTGTTACCATTGTGACTGTGGAAGAGAAGCATCTGTAGAATGCATAGAAGGAGGTTGTATGTGGAACATGCCAACATTGTGCTGATACAACAGATAAGCAGAACTTATTTTAATATGTTGATAGTACCACTTAAGCTGAAGGCAGAGAGTATCTGTGTACTCCCTGATATAGATATCAGACGGCGTTGGGGTTGTTGTACTTCATGATAATTATAGGACTTTTATGGTACTCAACTCTTCAAATCAAACTGTTAGGAGTTTTCTGGTACTCGACCCTCCAAACCAAACTTGTCATATCAGTATTTTTCCATTAAGCATATAACAGTACTAGGACACTTTGGAAAAGCAAAGGCTACTCACAATGCTACTAGCTAAACAAGACCCATCAAATTCTGGGTATTGTATATACCTATGTTCTTCTTAGTTCCAACAAAGAGACATTTTTTAGCAAGGATTTGTTTCCATTTTTTCCTTCTTTCTTGGGGACATATATTATCAAGGATCATAAATGTTTGGTACCACTGCACTTTACTTTGCTAATAGCTAGTTCCATCTTTCCCACTAAAAAAGAACAATGAACATTGTACATCTGAGTAGCACTCATTGAGAAAGAAAATTATTGTTTCAGTCTCATATCAAAAGACCTATTGGAAGATTATTTTCTTCACAACTTCAGCTTATGTAAAAAGTAAATATAGAACCTCTAAAATTCCTTATTTTTGTGATATTATTATTAAGGACCTTCTACCTTCATTACATGCACTTCCAGAATAATTTAAGATTATAGGCCCGTGACTGTTTTCTATTCCCATTTTTGGTAAAGTATAACTCATGGCAACTCCCCAAAGTGGTTCTACATTATAAGCGAAATTCATACTAATATGCTCCAGGATACTTTTTAGAAACTTACAGGATTAGGGGTGTTCATCAGGGAATAAACCTGCACAATTTGTGGGTTGACCATAACATGGTCAAGTTCTCTTTTGTTACATTTCCACGTATTTTAGATTCCTTCCCCTTTCATCTGCTGAAGCATCATCACTTTCTCTCCCTTATATTCTCTTCTTTCTATTGTCCTACCTAAGTAATGTAACCTCCTTTGTAGCAAAGTAATAATAACGAAATAAATAAGCCATATTTAGATTGAAGTTCCAGGAAGCACTAGCCTAATGGTGAGTAAATATACAGCTGCTTCCTAAAGACTCAAGCCCATGTTAATATGCCAAAGCCTATTGAAGTGAAAAATGTGAATCTGAATGCATGTAGACTCACTGAGTGAACTAATCCCAAAAAATTGCAACTTCTACTTGCTTGATGAATGAATCCCCTGTTAAGCTGAATTTCAACATCTGACAAAAGAAGCCTGAGAAAGGCTAAATGAACTTGTCCAAGGATTAGGGAATCCTGAAAGCAACAAGAATCAAATCAAAATCGGGAAGTGATTGGCATCTTTAGAAACAGCTTTCAGGTCTCAAAAGAGAATGATGGAGCAGAACTAGTACAGAGATGAACTTGATGATGGAGAATAACTAGTACAGAGCTGAACTTAATGATGGAGAACAACTAGTACAGAGCTGAACTTACTTTTTCATGAAATGCCTGTGCAAATGCATCAATTGTGAAGGAACAGATATCAACTCTTGCAGCAAAAGTACAAATAAAGTGGAAGACCTGCAAAATAAACTGCATATTAGCCCATATGCTTTTTTTAAAAATATAAAAAGTTAAATAGAAAAGGTGAGTTTATGTTAAGACTCGGGAAAAGCATCAAAATGCAAAATGCAAAATGCTTCACCATTTTTACAGATATCTTTGAGCAAATTTATTGAGAACAAGAGAACTACATCCTCAAACAGAACATGAACAATGGGGTACACCAAGTGAGCACTGACCATGACGATTCAATATTACATTCTTTTTGTGTATTAACACTGTCAAACTCAGCAAAGAATATAATTTCCCAGGTACCTTGAAAAGTTTCTTGACGAGCTCTGGAGAGGAATCCCACGGTCGCACATAGAGAGGCAGCTTCATTATTACTGAATCCGGAGGAAACTTTGGAAGTAAACCTAGAAATTAAGCAATTTTCTTAAACATAAATTGTAAATCTGTAGACGTCAAAGCAAATTGATGACTGGTGAATCGTGTAATGTAACTTAAACATCTACACCAAGCGATTAGACCATAGAAGTAAGATCAAGAGAAGAAAAAGGGAAAACAACAAACAAAATAGAGATATAGAGGATAAATAAACATGCAGCAATTAACTAATACTTGCAAAGAGGACAGCAAAAAATAGGGGGGCTTATTCTTACCTTTGCAAAGTGAACAGCCACGAAGTCCATTGCTTGCAAAGTGTGTGCAGCAGGTCAATGAGTTCGATCCTGCTTCCAACTCCATTAACTCAAGCTCCTCATCATCCACTAGTGACCCCAACCTAGTTAACTCTTGTGCGTACTTTCTTTTTTTGAGAGGTAGTCCTTCTTGGCACTTTCTCCATTCCAGCGCAAGTTCACATTTTTCCTTCCGAGGCATCTTCGGTTTTTCAATCCTTTTATTCTCTGCCTGCAATTATGAAATACCACTCTAGAATCACTCCAACCACTACATATCAAAAAATAGTGACTCCAAGCACTAATGGTAGTAGCTTTTCAGCATTAACCAGAATATTACCTTTCTGCATTTCACGCCAACCTTCTTCTTATCCTGCAATTTCTTTTCTATTTTTCTCTGCACACAGAAGATAAGCTAGCAATTACCAACCTTTGTCAAAGAATCAGAAAGGGAATTTGCAAGACACGCATTATGCATGTACTACAAATTGCTAAGTAAACATCAAAGGAGTGGCATGAGCTCACCAAAATAGACTGTCGCTGCAGCAACTTCTTCTTTCTCTCTGCAGCACTCTCTCCAAAATCAACACCAGTGGGGATGTCTCCAGCTTGAGGATTTGTTGCCCGCCAAACTGCCATCAAACCCTTCCCTGTACCGTGATTTCTAGTCATCAAACCCTTCCCCGTACCGTGATTTCTAAGAGTAACACTCTTCTCAGTCATTAAACGTTTCCCAGCACTATGCTTTTTCACCGAAACGTCTTTTGTTATCAGACCTTTCCCAGTACCATGCTTCTTCACAGGAGGGTTACTTTCACATAAATCTCGGCAATGCATGGTTGCAGGCACACAGACCTGATGAGGGAAAAAGGAAAATACAAAGAGAAAATATGAATAAACTGAAAAGAACTAAGTGTCCATATTGAGCACTTAGAGGCTGTGATGATTTTTCTCAGAAACTAACAGGCCTACCTTTCTCCTCTTAGTCGCTCCTTGGCTTTCGTGTCTAGTGTTACTAGAAATTCTGGAACCTGATCGTGGAGGAACAAGAATTAGCACAGCAAGCATACAGAAACAAGTAACTGACATTGATCAGCATTCAGGCATATAAACAAACAGAAGGCGAAGGTGTAATAGCATTATGTGTCATTTCAATTTTTCAACAATGACAAGTGGCTATTATCTAATCCTTCCTACCCTATCTATTACGACTAGAATCATTTCTTGATGTACATAGTTAGAGATTTGATTTTCTTTATCCCTTATCTCTGTAGGTGCATAGTAAAGCTATCCATTGGTGAGCATTAATTGCCAACCAATGTCATTGTAGACATCGAAATTTTGTAGGACTCTACAAGATCAGTGTCATTTCAGTCAGGATTTCATGGAGGCTACTCAATCTTAAACCCTAATCCAAGCCTATATAAAGGGTACTATATTCCCTTGAAAAGGCATCTCAAATATCCCTAGGGAGATCAAAATATTCAAAATCGTCCTACGTTCGAGAAATACGCCACTAACAACCCTCGAATCATGGAGAAATCTTATGAGAGAAGAATCAAGGGAGGAACAGATTTGTATCCACATGCTCATGAATAAAATTAAGTGTTTCTTCATATTTTATTTGTGATTGTAATTTATTTGTCATCACTTTAAAATTTGTTGCAACCAGTCATCTATCAGGATAATTTTGAATATTTGAATTAAATGTTCATAGGCTGATATATCTTGACTTCTCTTTCCCCCGGACTATATTTTTTCCTTCAGTTATATTAAACATCATTTTATTTCACTCTTTTATAAAAATGGATAAATCAAATATCATTTCATTGATAATACTCCAAAGCACTGTCCTGCACAGCTTCTTTTTCTTCTTTCAAGCTGCCCCTTAGCTTCATGCTGATATCATTTCAGCTCCTGTCCTAGACCAACTCCTTGGATATTGAAGGTCATAAAATACCAAAGCCTAACGTTTCAAGGAAAAGCACCAAAGCCTAACGTTTCAAGGAAAAGCCACAACCAAAAAAAAAAAAAACACTCATGCTTTTTGCACATGCAATACAGACTCACCACCATTATCTTCTCTTCCTAAGATTGTTTACTGTTAGGATAGGCCCCCGTGCAGCACAACAACAACAACAACATACCCAGTGAAATCCCACAAGTGGGGTCAGGGGAGGGTAGAATATATGCGGACCTTACCACTACCTCATAGAGGTAGAGAGGCTTTTTCCTGGAAACCCTCGTCTCAACAATAACCACCCGTGCAGCACAACATGCAAAAAAAATGTAGAGGATCTAATATTGGAAATACAGAAGTGTATCCATCCCCCACCTCCCAAATTTGCCCATGTCTGAACCCATAATCAAAAGAAGTAGTAGTATCAGTGGTTTTGCTACAGCCAATACTAAGCTAAGTCTGAACCCATATTCAAAAGAAGTAGTAGTGTCAGTGGTTTTGCTACAACCAATACTAAGCTAAGTCTGAACCCATAGTCAAAAGAACTAGGAGTGTCAGTGGTTTTGGAACACCCATGAACTCAATTGCTAATAAAAGCTCTGACAAATGAGAAGAAATCACAAACAACAACAACATATCCTGTGAAATCCCACAAGTGTGAATGAGAAGAAATCACCTATCATTTTTTGTATTCCCCGGAATTTGAACCTGAGACCTCATAATTCCAAACCCACTTCACTAACCACTACACCACACCATTGAGAGCAAAAATTAACTCAAAACATGAAATAATTACAAGTAAATTTACCTTTCTCATGCCGAGAAGAAAAAGCATTTGACGGAAGAAGATCAAATTCATCACCAAGTGGAGGACCATCTTTTCTAAAAATTTTAGCCAGTATGTAATCAGGTGAATACAATCCCTCTTGAAGCCTAAGCCGATAATCATCTTCACTCAAAAATTGCTGCTTCCTTTTACTACTCTTCCTGGAATTTTGACTTTGCTTCTTCTTCTTACTCCCCATATTTCCTTTTTTCCTGTAAATTAAGTTCAATTATCCATTAAAGAAGTAGAAATATAAAGACCCCCATGTTGTTCCTTTTTCACTTTATAGAGTGTCTTTCCTGAAAATGGAAGATGGAGAAGAAGATGACAAAGGGTTTAACAAAATGTAGGGTTTTTGAGGTTTAATTCTTTGGATATTTTTCTCTTTTTTTTTAACTTTTGTATTTTCTTTTATTTTTCATTAAAATAAAAAATATCTTCAGTTGGAACCGGGGTCAGCAATAAACCACGCCTGAACCGAATCGGTTTAACACGTCACTCGTGTTCAATTACTTTATATTTTATGGAGGAGATTTTGAGGGCTCGTTTAGTTGGAAATAATTATATTAGATACTCAATGTGAAATAAAAATAATATTAAAATATCAAAATAAATTATTTCGTAATTTTTCTTAATTAAATATAGAATATATTTATTTTAAAATTAATTTGGGAATTAGTTACTCCCTATCCTTTATACCAATTGAGTTGTAATAGCATACAGGTTCTTAAATATATTAATCTAAATTAATTTTTGTATCCTTTATTAAAAAATTGTACAATAAACAAAATTGTCATTTATTATTTTTTTCAAATTATTATTAATATATGAAAAAAAAATATTAATATACGAGAGAAATTTAAATTTGTAAAATCCATTAGTATACGTCATAGATTTGATGTATTTATAAATTTCTAAACCTAAAATATATGAGAGGAAGTCTAAATTGTAAGAAGGCGACAATGACCTAAAATATATGAGAAGAAGTCTAAATTGTAAGAAGGCGGCAATGACCTAAAATATACGAGAAGACATCTAAATTGCAGGAAGGCAGCAATAGATCATGTAAGTTGCTTAGATCTTGCTTTTGATCATAATTATATTTCTTTTTACGTAGAAAGATAGATCTAAATTTTCACTTTATGATGAATTTATAACCAAAAAAAATTATTATTCTTTGTTCTAATAAATTCATCTGAATATGTTTGATAATTTTATTTGTGTTTTTTTTAGAAACATTAAATGTAAAGTCTATAAAATCTAAGTTAATGTTCTTAGTATTACTTTTTCTTTTGAATTTTTCATCTGTATGTAGGTTTATATTATTTGGAGATTTGAATAGGAAAAAGCATATACATATAAACATTGAGCTTCCATCAATCTTTTAACGGGTGGATCAAACAAGACGTCTTAATTTCTGTAATGAATTCAATTAAAGAGGTATGTTATTATTCTTTCATATTCTTGGAAATTCTTTTATTAATTTTGATGTGTGTTTTGCCTACGGCTTCCTGTGCTTAAAAAGCTGATTGATCTATTTGACTTTGCTTCAATAGCAAAATTTTATTCATTCATTAAAATATTTATTTTAAAAATTTTCCATCAATTATGTCATAACTTTGATTCAACTCTATAACTCTAGTCGCTAACTTTGTGTTAGATTCAATTTATTTTTAAATTCAATATTTTTAAGTTTTAAAATACCTGCACTCCAGGGTGCAGGTATGCTTTTGCATCTAATTTTGTTTTGTAATGATTTGACATGGGTATTCTTGAGTAAAAACATTAGTTTTCATCTCCTAAAATTTAATCCTGATAATAGCATCCATCACGTTCTCCATCATAATTTCTAGCTACTAACATGAACTTCTACTAGTACCATCAATACCACAAAATTATCTCCACCATCACAAGCAAACATTTTTTTAAAAAATTATATCAAGTAATAATTTTATTTTATTGAATTTGTATTTGTTTTTATATGTGCTTGATTATAAAATTTCAAATTCAATTACTTTAAATTGAATTTTTAAAAATTTTCAAGACAATAGAAAAGTGTTTTAAATTTTTTTACAACTTTAAATTTTTTATAAAAAGTCAAAACAATTGCAATTTATATTCATGGCCAAATACAAAATTTTTAAATATTAAAATACTTCACAATCAAACATGATCAAACAATCTACTTAATATTTTTTCTATTAATATTTATTGTATTTAAAATTAAATTAATTATGTACATTTAGTTGTTAAAAAATTAAATAATTTTATTTATTATATGTTCAAATCTATACACAACGTTCAGATGTTGAAGTTTTAATCATTTTCCTATTATAGAAGTACTTGGAGGAATTTTATTATTTATCAATAATCGTGTATCTATAGGATCAATTTTTTTACCATTACCACAAAATTTATCTCTACCATCACTCATAGAAAAAAATTATTTATATATATATATATTATTTATATTTTAAAATATTTAATTATTGTTTATTTGAATTATATAATTGCAAATAGATAACTTACACACGTTTTTAAAAAATAAGCAATTTTAATTCTTATTTAAATCTAAACATAATCTTATTCAAATTTAGACGTGTTAGAGTTTATTTTGAATTAATTTTTCGCTTATGATTTATAAGTCATAAGTGTTATAAATTTTAGCTTATGATTTTTGATTTAGAAGTCAAATTTAGAAGTTTTAATCATTTTCCTATTATAGATGTACTTTGAGGAACTTTATAATTTATTAATAATCATGTATCTACAATATCAATTTTTCACCATTACCACAAAAAATTATCTCTACCATCACTCGAAGACAAAAGTTTTTTTATTTTTTAAATATAAAATATATTTTATTTTATTAAATTTA
>JAOTQR010000007.1:1345709-1356263 GCA_025774065.1 Solanum ossicruentum | reverse complement strand
ATTAAAGTTAAGAATATGTGTGCTAAAGAATGTGGCAATTAGACAATTCCCACCTCTTTCTACTTTAGAATTAATATGTAGGATATTGTATATATATATATATATACATCCATATATGTTGGGTTACTATATTCATGTTATTTAAGAAATTGAGAAAAGTTAGTGGACAATCATGATCTAATGGTGATGTAATCACTAGGAAATTACTAATTCCTATAGACATTAGGCAATTCTCTGTGCTTTAAGTTTTTGGGAAAACATTAGTACTACTGTTTCATATGTTATGCTTTAGGTGATAACTTATTGTTTAAATATTATAAGTATAATCTTGAATTGAGGAGTGGAACCAATGTGGATCCACGATCAAGTGTATACATAGTACTTTTGTTTTTCTTTTCGTTTTCCTCATCTTTACATCCCTGCCCAGTGCTTTTGGATTCTTCATTTTGAGGCATCTTAGGATGTATATATACATGTATATATTTTATATTAATATTAGAGAAATTGAAACTTACTTTTAGGCTTAAAATCTTGGAAATTGACTATAGAATTGGTTAATTTTGGGATCTAAGCTAGACGTATAGTAACATGGGTATTATTGGTTTTGAAATCTTACTGTGGTAATTTATTTAACTAGATTGTGGTGCTACAGATTTCATTCGGAAGGGGAAGGCTCAAGTGCGTGATTGATTGTCTTTATCCAAGGCAAGTGAATTTCTTAACCTTTATTAAGTATATAGAATCTTGTGCTTCTTATGTGTGAGGTATTGAGTTAGTGTTGATGTTGTACCAAATTATGTTGTTGTGAATTGTGCATTGTATTAAAATAAGGCATTTTCTCATAATTATGTAAACATGCCTATTTGCATTGACTTTTGTAACAAGTATTCTGTGGACTGAAAAGGAATGAGAATTAAAGAGGATGTACCATATTCGAGGGACGTGTCGCATGCCGCGACGGATACTATGATTCGAGGGTTGTGTCGCACATCGCGACGAATACTATAATTCGAGGGACTTGTCGCACACCGCAACGGATACTATGATTCGAGAGTCGTGTCGCACGCCGTGACAGATGCACGGACTAGAAGTCCCGAATGGTTTCCGGACTGTAAGACAGCGGGTGTGTACCACTAGGACAGACATGCATCATTTTATTTGACATTGTATTACACCTCATCATCATTTATAAACATGTGAGTTTTTTTTGTGAAACTTGTGATAGATGCACTTGATCCTTAGTGTTGTTGATATATAATAGTTGGTGTGATTATTTGGCTATATGTTCTGTACATTGTGAACTGTTAGGCTGGGCTGATTTTTATGCAGGTTGTAGTTGTGAGGGGTTTGATCAGAGTGTTGGGGGTACTTGTATTATATATTACTTAATTTTGTGTTTAGTAGTTTACTTGCCGAGTACCGTGTGTTTGGTACTCACCCCTTGCTACCATAATTTTGTAGGTTGCAAGCCCGGATTGTCGTGATACACTCTACTTTCCTTGTCTGAGGCTTCCTGTAGAGATTGTGAGAGGTAGTTGTTTGTCATCCCAGCTGACTTCTTACTCCTATTTATGATTTTGTTCTATTCTAGAAACAATATCATTTGATACTTGTGCTTCCTTCGAATCTATTGTAATACATTAGAAGCTCGTGTACATGACAACCAGGGTTTGGGGGATTCTTCATTAAGTTGCCTTATCATCCGCAATTGAACTTTCATTTTTTTTATAAATCCGCATTTTAACGTTATAGTTGGGTTGTAGGCTGGCTTGTCTTGGTGGGATAAGACAAGTGTCATCACGCGTATTTTTGGGTCATAACAATTATATGCTAGTTGCTACTATTAAAATATTAATTCAAATTAATAATAATATTCTAAAGCTTGAAGTTAATGTGTCTAAGTGACACTTTATAAAGTATGAAGTCTTATGTGTAGATAAAAATTCCTTTGTTGATGATTAATTCAATCTCTGATACCACGACTGTAATTTTTAGCTTAATGATGGACCAAACTAAAAATACGAAACTTGTGCTAATATAAATATAAAATTATGATCCATAAATCAGGTGTAGGGTTTTCTTTCTAGCCTCCCGTTCTTAGATCTGAGAACAAAACGACTTACATCTTGATTTGGAACACCATGACCATGATCACTAGACGAAGAGCTGCTATGGCACTCAAGGGTGCAGATATCCGGGCTGCTATGGCACTCCAGGGTGCAGGTATGCTTTTGCATCTAATTTTGTTTTGTAATGATTTGGCATGAGTATTCTTTAGTAAAAACTTTAGTTTTCATCTCTTAAAATTTGATTATGAAAATAGCATCTATCACATTCTCCATCATAAATCTAGCTACTAACATGAACTTCTACTAGTACCATCAATACCACAAAATTATCTCCACCATCACAAGCAAACATTTTTTTTAAAAAAATTATATCAAGTAGTAATTTTATTTTATTGAATTTGTATTTATTTTCGTATGTGCTTGATCATAAACATTCAAAATTCAATTACTTTGAGTTGAATTTTTAAACATTTTCAAGACAATAGAAAAGTGTTTTTAATTTTTTTTCAACTTTAAATTATTTATAAAAAGCCAAAACAATTGCAATTTATATTCATGGCCAAACACAAAATTTTTAAATATTATAAACAAAAAAAAAGTACTTCACAATCAAACATGATCAAACAATCTACTTAATATTTTTGCTATTAATATTTAAAATTAAATTAATTATGTATATTTAGTTATTTAAAAATTAAATAATTTTATTTATTATATGTTCAAATCTATACACAGCGTTCAAATGTTGAAGTTTTAATCATTTTCCTATTATAGAAGTACTTGGAGGAATTTTATTATTTATCCATAATCATGTATCTATAAGATCAATTTTTTTACCATTACCACAAACTTTATCTCTACCATTACTCATAAAAAATTGTTTTTATATAAACTATACATTTTATTTTATTAAATTTATATTTTAAAAATATTTAGTTATTGTTTATTTGAATTATATATTTGCAAATGGATAACTTACACACGTTTTTAAAAAATAAGCAATTTTAATTATTATTTAAATCTAAACATAATCTTATTTAAATTTAGACGTGTTAGAGTTTATTTTGAATTATTTTTTCGCTTATGATTTATAAGTCATAAGTGTTAGAAATTTTAGCTTATGATCTTTGATTTAGAAGTCAAATTTAGAAGTTTTAATCATTTTCCTATTATAGTGTACTTGGAGGAATTTTATAATTTATTAATAATCATGTATCTACAGTATCAATTTTTCACCATTACAACAAAAAATTATCTCTACCATCACTCGCAGACAAAAGTTTTTTTTATTTTTTAAATATAAAATATATTTCATTTTATTAAATTTATATTTAAAAAAATATTTAATTATTTTTAATTTGAATTATATATTTGCAAATAGATAAATTAAACACTTTTTTTTTAAAAAAAAATAATTATTATTCAAATCTAAACACAATCTCATCCAAATTCAAGAGAATATGTTTAAATTGATTTTTGATTTATGACTTATAAGGCATAAACATTAGGAATTTTAGCTTATACTTTTTGACTTATTTTTATTAATTTGCCATAAAAGTAAGAGTTTATAAGCATTGTTTGGCTTCACCCACACCTCAATCCGCTTAAAAGTTATTTTACCTCAAAGGAACTTAGAATAAACCAATCCAAACCTGTATTAAATTGTCCATTTGGACTGACTTATTTTAGGTGTCAAATAACTTTTGAGCAGTTTAGAAGTGTTTGGATAAAGTTAAAAAGTATTTATAAGCACTTATTTTTAAAATAAATAATAAAAACAAGCCAAAAATTATAAGATAGAAATCCTAAAAAGTTTTTGGCTTATCAGTCATCATCCAAAAGTCAATCCAAACGATCTCTTAATCATGTTTCTATTATAAAAGTACTTGGAGGAATTTTATTATTTCATCAATAATATATATCTTTAACACCAATCTTTTATCATCATCACGAACAACACTAGCAGACATAAATATTTTATTTTTAATATTTAATTACAATTTATTTAAATATATAAATAACTAAATTTTGCACATTTAGATGTCAAAACAAATAATTTTTATCATATCATTCAAATTCAGACGTCTTAATTTCTTTTCATATTATAAAAGTTATTTTGAAGAATTTATTTTGTTTATCAATATAATTATATATTTTTTTAGATATATAGATAATGCATTCACATGATATATACATTCGGATTCTTTTATTAATAATCATGTATCTATAGTATCAAAATCTTTCACCAGTACCACAAAAAATTATCTCTACCATCACTCGCAGATAAAAGTTTTTTTATTTTTTAAATATAAAATATATTTTATTTTATTAAATTTATATTTTAAAAATATTTAATTATTTTTAATTTTAATTATATATTTGCAAATAGATAAATGACACACGTTTTTAAAAAAAAGCAATTTTAGTTATTATTCATATCTAAATATAATCTCATTCAAATTCAAGTGTTTTAGAGTCTGTTTGAATTGATTTTTGGCTTATGACTTATAAACCATAAGCATTAGGAATTTCAATTTATACTTTTTGACTTATTTTTATTACTTTGCCTTAAAAGTAAGAGTTTATAAGCGTTATTTGACTTGAATCCACACTTCAATCCGTTTAAAAGTTATTTTACCTCAAAAGAACTTAAAATAAACCAATCCAAACCAGCACTAAAGTGTCATTTGGCTTGGCATATTTTATGTATCAAATAATTTTTAAACAGTTTAAAAGTGCTTATAAGCACTTATTTTAAAGATAAAATAATAAAAATAAGCAAAAAATTATAAGTTAGAAATTCTAAAAAAATTTTGACTTATAAGTCAAAAGTCAATCCAAATGAGCTATAAATCATGTTTTTATCATAAAAGTACTTGGAGGAATTTTATTATTTCATCAATAATATATATATCTATAACACCAATCTTTTATCATCATCTCGAACATCAATAAAAGACATAAATATTTTTATTTTTAATATTAATTATAATTTATTTAAATATATAAATAACTAAATCATACACATTTATATGTTAACACAAATAATTTTTATCATATCATTCAAATTCAAATGTCTTAATTTTTTTTATTATAAAACTATTTTGAAGAATTTTATTATTTTATTTATCATATTATATAATTTTAAAGATGATATATCCGGATTATTGAGTATCTTATATCCGGATATGCACTATCCATATTATATTTCAGAAAAAGTTAAATCGAATCCTACTAAACTTCTAATCTAACGGCTGTAAATTGCTCTAAAGACCCACCAATTTAATCTACACCCTTAAATGCAAAAAAAAAAAGAAATTAAAATAAAGCAGAAAAGAATTTAATTCTGGAAAAAAAGAAAAAAAAATCCCAATTCTCCAAATCCAAAAAAATGGAACCGAATGAAAGTAGTGGACTGAATTCTTACTTCCACCATCACCACCACCACCACCACCAACCTCCGCCGGCGCCGCCGCAAAACCCTAACTCCACCACTACTACCACCAGTGTTTCGCCTACTAATGGAATTGTACCTAACAACAACCCTAGCGCTGCCGGTACCGCTACCACCACAGCCGCGGCCGCAGCTGCTTCTCACATGGTGTATACTGGTTCACTTCCATCTGCGGTGTCTCCGCCTATGGACAGTGTGAAACGGAAGCGGGGGAGACCTAGAAAGTATAGCACGCCGGAGCAAGCTGCTGCTGCTAAGCGGCTGTCGTCGGCTTCGGCTCCCCCTAAAAAGAGGGATCATGGTTTGAGCCATGTTGCTGGAGGAGATGGTGGTGGCAGTTCTTCGAAGAAATCTCAATTGGCTGCGTTGGGTTAGTTAGTTTCTCTTGTTTTCTCCGTCACACGCGCTCGGACGCGCCACTGTTGGGATTTTGTTTTGTTTGAAGTTTTTGAGCTGAGAGCTTTCAAAAATCTCTTCTTTGGTGAAGAGAGGATACATTATATAACAGAGGGCACATAAGCACATGCTATGAATATAAAAACATTTGTATTCAGTATCTTTGTTTCTTTTTTTTATTTTAAGCTTTAGTTTATTGGATACTTTATTCTTGTATTGAACCTCTTACTTCCTCCAACTTATACTTCCCTTTCCTTCCTTGAACTGAGGTTCTAAAAATGTGATCTTGCATGTTTATATACAGTAGAAAACACAAAATATGTTACCTTATTCATGTTATATTGCCCTTTCTTAATTCTTGTCAATGACATTGTTGGATAGTTTCGGAAATAACCTCTCTATCTCTATGAGGTAGTGGTAAGGTCTGCATCTTAGCGCCCACTTGTGAGATTCTGCTGGGTATGTTGTTGTTGTTTGACATTGCTGGATAATAGAGGAACATTTACTCAGTAAACAAAGAGGCAATCTAAGAGAGACATGCATGACATCAACAAATTGCCTCTAAAGTTGACTTCTTTACACCATTACTATCCTTTGCTTTTGATTTAGATGTCTATGCATAAACAGGTTTGTTTGTCTCTTGTTTTATCCTGGTCCCTGTTCTAAATGCAGGGGACAGGGGTGGTTATGGGCTGTGCAATTGGAAGAGCTTAAATTATTTTTCTTCATATATTTTGATTATGCTTAGACTTGGTGCTAGTTTACTCTGTTTTCAATGTTTGCAAGTCGTTGTTTCTGTTGTTAAAGGCGTGGAAGGGTGTCTGTGTAATCGGCAGAGCTTAAATTATTTTTCTTCATATATTTACGAGTAATTGTGTTCAAACTTTGAGCTAGTTTACTCTGTTTCCAATGTTTAAAAGTCCTAGTTACTGTTACTAAAGGCGTGGAAGGGTATCTGCTTTACTCAAGTTCATCCAATTGGTTTCTGTAGGTAATGCTGGTCAAGGTTTTACACCGCATATCATCAATGTGTCTGCTGGAGAGGTATGTTCAGAAATTTTTTCTTCCAAATTCCCTAATAATTCCTATCATTATGCAAAGTTCGCGGTGCTTGAATCGTTGATAAATGATCCCTCCCATATATTTTTTAAAATCTGTTTTGTATAGATAGTTTCACTTAAGGTATCTAGTTGATTCTCAAAATGTCCCTGAAGGAAGAGAACTCTTTCTTTTTAAGCAAATTAATGGATAAGGGATCAAATAAATTGGAAAAGAAAGGACAGTTTATCTTTTGTCAAAGAATTTGCATAGAAAAATTATACTTGTGGAGTAAGGGAACTAGGATAGACGATATGAATCAACTTGTTTTTATTAAAAAAAATTGTTAAATTTCTAGAAATTATGAGTTTAATGCTGGGGCTAGAGCATTTGTATACCTCCTTGGTACTTGCCTTGATAAAATTACCCTATTTTAGAAGATTAAAAAAGAATGGATGAAAAGGTCAGTAAGTCCATAAATTGTACTGAGAGAAGTTAGAGCTGTTGGTGCTTTTAGGTTCTGGAAGGGTGTAGCTAGTATTTGAATATTCAATTGATGATACTTCCATTTCACTGGCTCAAGCACCTCGCAGATGGTCTAGCTTGCATACTCCCATTTTATGATGTAACTTTTTTCTATGGTAACTTGTTGATAACGTGTCGTTATAGTTGATGTTTCTAGGTCACATAAATCTGTTCCACTTAGGTCCATTTACTGTACTTCCAGTGAGAAGAAGAAGTTTCTGCTGATAAGTTATCGTTTGTCTTCAACCTTTTCTTCGTTCATTAGTGCATGGAGTGTGTCACTCCTCATTTATGATTTTTGGATACCATGACTTTCTTTGCTAGTTACTTCTTTCCTCCTTTATTCTAGCAGGCTCATTCTTTTTCATCTCCTTTCGTATCTTAGATCTCAACCACAGGACTTGTTTTACTAATTTATTTCATCTATATAGAGACAGTTGTTGAGTCTGGATTATTATCTCTAATTTGATGGATATTTTATATGTTAGAACTTGTGTTTATACAATTGGTATGTCAAGAATGAAAAGAACTTTCCAAACTTCCTTAAGGGTACTTATGTAGTGTATACAAGATATAAGCCAACAAGGAGGTTAATTGACTCCAAAATTGTTTACGTGAAGTGAGGATTATGCAAGTAAATGATACCATGTATAAGGGACACATGCTCAAAACTGTACATAAGTGACATCAATTGTTGATTGCCTGCTTGAACATTATTTGTTTAACCATTCTTGCCCATTCCTGTGATTAAACTCCTTACTTGGTATATCTTTATAATTATGGCAATGATGTTGTTGGTTTATCAGAAGTTTGGTCTAGTTGAAAAATTGAATTAGTTTTTTTTTTGTATGATTTCTTCTGATGTGTACATTGATTTTAAAAGAAATTCCCTGCTGATGTGTGCAAAAGCTTGAGGACTTTCAAAATTGCTTCTAGATATAACATTTTTATAGCAGATAACTTAGATAAAATGACCTTTGGGAAATTCAGCATTTGCTGCTAATTATGCCAGCATTCAAGAAATTTTACAAATTCTGGATTTTTGTGGTTACCAACTTAGGTTTAGAAACTCAGCTAGGGACGTATCTATCTAAGTACAAGCTTCTCTCCTTTAGGATTCATGGTGAAAATTGAATTTGAGCTTTGGTGCAGAGACTCAGAAAGCAGAAAAAAGATGAACTAATTCTTCTGATGTTCTATTCGATTAATAGTCTGTCAAAGTCGGAAAAGCATAGAAGACTATGTAACCCCATGTCTTATTGTAATTATCACATAACACAAAGTGAAGTAGGAAAACAGCCAGCTGTATGATCGTTGTTCTTGTTGTTATTAAAGGGAATGTGTAGTTTGCTCTCTCTTTTTTTAATTGCATATATGGAGAAGAGAGTGATTTTTAAGAGAACACTGTCTTTGTCTTCTCACACCAAATCGTATATAATTACTCTGTAAGTGCCTTTTGGATTTCATCTAGTTGCTACCAATCATGTTCTCTTCTTTGCTCTTGCTTCACTTGCCATTACTTATGCCAATTGCAAAGTTTCTTTTGAAGTTCTTCTTCTTTTCTTTTCTTTTCTTCTCTCTAAAGAATGGTAAGGTTAAGTTATTGTTGAAGATATCCCCATCTCATAAATATTCAGTGTTCTGTGAGTCTTTTACATATCGCCTTTTCCTGAGTCTTTCTGTTCCACGTTATTCTTGCAGTTCAACTGGAATGCTTTTGGTTTGTGTTCCTTCTGAGCTCAGTAACTAGATGTGCTAGGAAATCTTTGCTTGCCATTTTCCTATTTGGGTTTATAAATTGATTTTAAAAGTAAAATTGCTGTTGCATTACAATGTTGATGTGGCATCTCATCTGTCTATGAAAAGTATTGCATATTGTTAATTCTTGTTGCACTAACTTGAGTGTGCCTCTAAAATTCCTTCTCCCTTCCTAGCACATAAGTCTGCACATATCAAACTAATTCCTGGTGTTCTGTGATCAAACCCATGATGTTGTTCATTAGTTGTCACAGACTCACAACTATATGATTCAGGAGTTTAGTGCTTTTAGTCATCTGTTCATTGTTCATCAGAAAATGTAATATCGGTTTTTCCTTAACATGCATGAGAGTTTAAATGGTACATCACAGTTCTTAAGTAACTCCACTACATTGGAGATTTCTTTTTCAAGTTTTCTCAATATAAATTATTTTCTTTGCACCATTCAATTTTTTTCACTCAATTTATATATTGCCATTGCCTTCTGATTATGCACTGCATTAGTCTCTCATTTTATGCTTATTCAATTTTCATAATTCACTTAACAGGATGTGGGTCAGAAAATCATGATGTTCATGCAACAAAACAGACTTGAATTATGCGTTTTGTCAGCATCTGGCTCAATCTCCAATGCTTCTTTGCGTCAACCAGCAACATCTGGAGGAAGTATTACATATGAGGTAGAAAATTTCTTACTGATGCTGTTGAATGGGAAGTGTCAATTCTGCAAACAAACATAGGTCAAAAGCATAATAAGGAAATGCAACATTTAATTACATAATGAAGGAAATTAGGGTTGGTTTTGTGTGTCATTGTTATTGATTGGATTGATCCAACAATTTCAGGATGACTTGCAAATAAAGAAGCATACTGTTAATAGGATACATCAAAACAATCTTTGGAATTTTTAGATTACACAGAATCATCTCTGGAATTTGGTAAATTCTTATGAGGTTCTTAATTGACTGTCACATGTTTTTCACGGACTGTAAGTTTTTGATAATGTTACTGGAACCTAAGCCACAATGGATCTTTTCTCTTAGGGTGTGTTTGGTATGGAGGAAAACATTTTCCAATTTTCCCATAGTTGGTTAGTCAAATTTTTTGGAAAATATTTTCTCTGGGAGAGTGAGATCCTTAAAAATGAGGAAAGTGACTTCCCTAATGGACGTTGGAACTAGGGGAAACAAGTTCTGCATTCCACACTAATTGTCTCCTCTCCCCCCCCCCCGCCCCCCCCCCCCCCCCCCCCACCACAACCCCCCCCCCCCCCCCCCCCCGCTTTTGACAAGTATTCAAAAAACTTTTAGGTCA
>JAOTQR010000007.1:1325197-1336883 GCA_025774065.1 Solanum ossicruentum | reverse complement strand
TAAGTCCACCAAAATTGTCCACAAGAATTTTGGACCAAAATTGACTATTGAAAAATGTTAAATGTAATGATAGTAAGTCACTGTCGAAGTTTCTGTTCTTCTTTTTGATTTTGTGTGCTTATATTCAAAAGATAGAGAAAAAATCTGTGAGATATTTTTAATTTGGTTAATTGGGGGTGGGGACAATATTGGTTTTTATTAGTTCAACCAAATATAGAAACAAATTTTTTTCCTAAATTAGTATAGTCACATGTCTCTTCCATCTTTGTTCTACAAATACGTGTCTCTCCTCCGGCGATGGACATAAATACAGAAAAATAAAAAAATTTGAATTGAATCAAACTAATTCAATTCTTCAATTTTAATTTTTTGATTCAATGTCGATCTTTCTTTTTTTTAAAGTTTAATTCTTTAATTTGGTATTTGGTGTAGGGGTCTCGAACCTTCAGGATACCGAAAAATCGAACTTTTATTAAAAAACTTATATATATTGTGTGTGTATGTAAAAATCAATTAGTATTTAAATCATTTATGAAACAAGTCAAAGTAGCAACGAATTTGTAATTCATATAGTTGACTTGAAATATTATTTTCCAAGAGAAATTTAAATATATCTTAGTCAATTTATGTCATGTAAAGGAATTCATCTTTGTGCTTGTTTTCCTTAAACAATAATTGGAGGTGTAAGTTTTAGACAAAGATAATATAGTTTTTTTAAAGCACAATAAGTGCTCTCATTTATACTTTGATTTTGTTCTTATTTTATTTTTTATTAGTTCATACCAAAAAATTAATTTAAAAATACCGAATAAAATTGGATTGAATTTGAAAAAATCGAATCATAGTTGGTTTGATATCTGGTGTACATTTTTTCAAAATCAAAAATCAAATCGTTATATACTAAGACCAAATCGAAGAACCGAATGCCTAGTCATACTCTCCCCTCATATTTCAAGTTTTTTCAAAGATTATTTTTATTTTGAGATGATTTTTAATTTTTGTCTGAACTACTTATTTGATAAAAATTTGTAAACTGCAGTACCCTTATCTGTAGAGACTTAATTCACTTGATATTAATTTAGAGAATTTTTATCTTATTAGCATGAGTTTTGTAAAAAAAATTATGTGTCATAAATTGTGTACTTTTTTCGTCTCATTTTATGTGACACTCTTTAATTTAACAAGATGTTTAAATTTTTTTAAAAAAGATTTGTTATATAAAATAATACTTAGATATTTATGTGGCTGAAATTCATTTCATTAAAAATATAAGAAAATTTCAGCATTAATTTATTTTTAATTATAATAAAATAATTTTTTTGATCAAAATAAAAAACGTGTCGCCAAAAATTGAAATAGGAGAAATAATATTTTCAGGGTTTGTTATGGTATTTAGACACTAAAGTTGTGCCTTTAGGGGTATATGTTCTTCATTATTTTTAGAGGAAAAATTGATGATAAATATGGGATAATAGAGTTTATGTATTGGTTTGTGTGTTATTATTTATTTATCTTTTTAAATTTAAATATAATAAAAGTTCTTATGCTTTTTATGATATAATTTTAGAATATCTCGTGATCAAAGTAAATTTTTAATCAACTTAAACTCAAACCTTGAGTTACAATTTGAAATTTCAAAACTACATATTACCTATAAGCTAAAAGAATATTGATTTGATTAGCTTACTGTTTGCGAGAAATTTCGTGTACGAAAATTAATAACTGCAATCACGAAGTAAAGAAAAATGATTTTCTTAATCAAACTTGTTAGTACAACTTTGTCCATCCCCTAATTCTTGTCTCTAATTTCTTTTCCTTGATTCGAGGGCTGATGCAACGTATTTCTCGAGCGCAGGATGATGTGGGCCTCCTTTACTTGATCGTCAAGAAGAGTTAGTAGCGCTTCGCATTGATCACGAGGGACCAACTTCTCTTGATCACTTCACCCTTGCTAGAGAACTTTGAGAAAGACGATGTAGTCGATGTCTTGATCTCCTTGTGAATCCTCCCTATGATCCTTAAGATTATCGACACACAAATCTGAATGAGGGATAGAACCTTTGGAAATATCTAAGAAATTATTAGCTCAAAATTTTACACTTTCTTTGTTCGACTTCAAAAGCTAATCACTTTTAAAATTCAAAATCACACTTAATTGTTGTCTAAAGTTTTGATTTTAATATTTATAAATTAATCACAAGATCTTTATTGTTTATTTTCACGTTTGTACGATTCAAGTTGTCAAACTTTTTTAATTGAAATTTGATTTTACACAGTCATATATAAGTACTAACAAAGTTTGATTAATCCATGTCTTTTTGATTGTATGCGTCTGTCTGACGATCTGATAGGTGTCCCGAAATTGCAAAAGATGCACTAATGATAAAAAATTACAGTTATCAAAAAGAAATTTCAATAAAATCAAATCACTCGATAGCAAAATTAAATAGCTTATAGGATATTTCGATTAATTATTTTTATCCTATAAATCAAACGACACGTTGGATCTATAAATTCCAAGACAGCAAAATGGAATTAAATTAACGATTTAGCTTCCTTGATTAATCTTTTGCTAATGCAATACATCAAATTTAAGCTGTCTGATTAACCCCATTAAGGGGTCCACAAATCCCCATGGTGATTATATATTATTTATTTTTATTTAACGCTTAATATTTAAATTAAATTTAGATTCACATTAAAATTACTATACTATGGATAAATTTTTCCAACAAAGTCTTTTTTTTATTCAAATGACTAGAACTCAAAAATTTTTATTAAAGAGGAAAGAAGGAAAACATTAGGATTGTGCATCGGTTCAATTTTATATATTATTGATTTGATTTTTGATTTTTAAATATATTGAATTAATAAGAAATCAATAAGATAATTTTTATCGATTTTTAATTTATCAATTTTAAGTTCTTAACGGTTTGATTTTTTGTTACCTGATAAAAATTATAATGAGAATTTGCATTAATAAAAGTAGATGAAGTACTAATGAGCAAAGACTAAAGACTAAATACTAAAGTAAGTAACTAATCATTTAAGTACGTTAAAGATTAAAATAGGTAAAATACTGCTATAACGTTTCATTACTATTAAAATACTACTAATACTTAATATTAACGAAGGGGTAAAATGAGTAAATTATTATAATCCTATTGAGCTATCGATTTATCCAATAACTCAATAGCAAAAAATAATATCAAATCGATAATCCAATATTTTTTTCAAAATAATTAAAAACCTGATAACCTAATAATTTAATAATAATAAGTCAATAATATTTTTATCAGTTCGATCATTGATCGGCTCAATTTTTGCATACCCCTAAACAATATACTCCATCTGTCTCATTTTATATGGCTTCCTTTCCATTTTGGTCAATCTAAAAAAGAATGTCATCTTACTCTAATTGAAAATAATTTTTTTAAAAAAAATTGGAGGTAGGAGAAGGGGAAATGCTGAGGGATTACAATGTGGAGAATTTAATACTCACCAACAAGATGAGAGTTCAGGTAGTCAACCAACTGAACTACTAAGATTTCCAATTGAAAATAATTTAACCTTAAAATTCATCTTTTATCCTTTCTGAAATGATTCACAATCACACAGATATTTCAAAATAATTTTACATCATAAATTTTTAAAATACTATGCAAAGTTAAAATGTCCCATAAAATATAGGGATTAGTACCTATTGAAAAATACACTATAGTACATTAGTACCTGTATAAAAAAGGGATTTTTCCAAAAGCACTTTTGAGTTCCATACTATTTTAGAGCCTCATTGTGATTGACAGAAAGTGACATTGATAGAGGACGTCTAGGTTCTCTTCATCTAATCTTTGGGGGTCCCATAAAATAATTTTAAATTAATATTATTGGAATTTTCCTCTTTTCTTGATCTTTCAAAAAACGAGTAAAAAGGGGGCAAATTAAAGGTGGTGTCTTTCTTCTTCAGAGGTCAAAGAATCTAATGAGTAGAAATGGGGTTTTAGTTTTACCTCTTCATCTCTTGTCTAAACACGGAAAATAGTATTAGTGTGTCATTCCTTTTTTGAGGGGGTTTTCTTGTTTTTTTTCAGGTGTTGTACTAACTTGAGGTTTGACAAGTGTGTGTGTGTGTTTTGGGGGGTTCCCATTTCAAGAGGTGGAATTTTGGGAAGAGGGGTTCTATCTTTTTTTGTTTTCTTGGTGTCATTTTTGACATCAAGTTACCTACTTTCACCTTCCTGCTTCATTAGGGGCTTTTAAAGATTCATTTTTGGGTCTTTTTGTATTGAGGATTCTTGAAAAAAAGTGATTTTTCTGTGATATCAAGAATTTCCTGTGGAGATTTAAGCTCCACAGGAAGGTGCTTGTCTTTCCAAGATCAGTCTGATTTGTTCTCTGCAGATTTTAGCTTAAGGTCACTCCTTTTTCTGATTCTTATTCTAGATTTTTTGATCTCACTCTCTTCTAAAGATTAGAACTTTTACGTTCTTTTACTAGTTTTTCTATTGTTTTTTAATTTCATATTGCTGAGTGTACAGAAGAAAATCTAGGAAAGCCCTTACTGGGGGAAGGAATAGTTTGATGAATTTAGTTTAATTGAAAATTTGGGAACTTGGGTTAAAAGGGTATGCTAGATCTTTAAGCATGTATGTATGTTAGATCTAGACATGTGACAGATCAATTTTATTATTATTTTATTGGGGCTTGTGTTATCTGAGAGTACATTTAGTAGAGGCTTGAGCCAATGAGATCTCATTCTTGTAACTTGGCTATTAGTCCACAGGTTATTCTGCTTTCATCTTCATTCAGTTGATAGTTCCAGATATTCAAGTTTTGCTTAGTGGATGGACTGAACAGGGGGATTAAGATGTTGGGAATGTTGAGGTGGTTGTTTTTGGGACTGTTGATTTGTTTGATAATTGTATCTGTTTCAGCTAATGATGGTGAATTCTTCAATTGCTGTGATGAAGATGGTTTTTGGAGTGTGCATACCATTTTAGATTGCCAGAAAGTGAGTGACTTCTTTATTGCTGTTGCTTACTTTTCTATCCCTCTTGAGTTGCTTTACTTCATTAGCCGTTCGAATGTTCCTTTCAAATGGGTTCTGGTTCAGTTCATTGCTTTTATAATGTTTTGTGGATTGACACATTTGCTCAATGGATGGACTTACAATCCTCATCCTTCTTTCCAATTGATATTGTCCCTAACCGTTGCCAAAATCCTTACCGCCCTTGTATCTTGTGCAACCGCGATCACCCTTTTGACTCTGATCCCTCTACTCCTAAAGATAAAGGTCAGAGAGCTGTTCTTAGCACAGAATGTTTTGGAGCTAGATCAAGAGGTTGGGATGATGAAGAAACAAACAGAGGCTAGCATGCATGTCCGTATGTTGACACAAGAAATTAGGAAGTCACTTGATAAGCACACAATATTATATACTACACTTGTTGAACTTTCGAAAACCTTGAAGTTGCAAAATTGTGCAGTTTGGATGCCAAATGAAAGTAGGTCACAGATGAACTTAACACATGAATTAAGCCCCAGTTCTGCTGCAGAAAGTCATCGTTCACTCTCAATTAATGATCCAGATGTTCTGGAGATAACAAACAATAAGGGGGTAAGGATTCTGAGGCAAGATTCTGTTCTTGCAGCTTCGAGCTGCGGTGGATCTGGTGAACCATGTGCTGTTGCTGCAATTCGTATGCCATTGCTTCGTGCTTCAGACTTCAAAGGTGGGACTCCAGAGTTGGTTGACACTCGTTATGCCATTTTAGTTTTAGTTCTTTCAAGTGTTGATGATAGAGTCTGGAGCCATGATGAGATGGAGATAGTGGAAGTAGTTGCTGATCAGGTGGCTGTGGCTTTATCCCATGCTACTGTTCTTGAAGAGTCTCAGATGATGAGGGAGAAACTAGAAATGAGAAATCGTGTGCTTCAGCAGGCTAAAGAGAATGCTATGAAGGCAAGCCAAGCAAGGACTGCGTTTCAGAAGGTGATGAACAATGGAATGAGGCGGCCTATGCACTCAATTTTGGGTTTGCTCTCCATATTTCAAGATGAGAAAACAAGCTCTGACCAGAAGATGATTGTTGACACAATGGTGAAAACAAGCACTGTTCTCTCAACACTAATCAATGATGCGATGGAGATATCTGCAAAAGATGATGGAAGGTTTCCAGTAGAAATGAAGCCCTTTCAGTTGCATTTACTGGTCAGGGAGGCTTCTTGTCTAGTTAAGTGCTTATGCATCCATAAGGGATTTGGGTTTTCTACAGATGTTCCCACTTCTTTGCCTAATCAGGTGATGGGTGACGAAAAGAGAACATTTCAGGTTTTGTTACATATGGTAGGACATTTATTAAATGTCAGCACTGGAAAGGGTTCTGTTATATTCAGAGTGGTTCTAGAGACTGGAGCTGAGGGTGGGAATGACAAAGTATGGGGAACAAGAAGACCAAGCACGACAGACGAATATGTGACCGTAAAATTTGAAATTGAGGTTAGTCTTGAAGGCTCTCAATCAGATAGCTCAATCTCCACTA
Source organism: Solanum ossicruentum (assembly GCA_025774065.1). Lineage (NCBI taxonomy): Eukaryota > Viridiplantae > Streptophyta > Magnoliopsida > Solanales > Solanaceae > Solanum > Solanum ossicruentum. The sequence continues at coordinate 1,330,341 of JAOTQR010000007.1, read as the reverse complement.
CTCACTTTGGTGGAAGAAGGCATAACAGCAAGGAAGTAACGGAGGGCTTGAGTTTCAGCATGTGCAAAAAGCTTGTTCAGGTTGGTTATAGTACTTGATGTTGTTTCCCTCTTCTCATTATGTTGTCATTTAATTTTTTTTTTATCTTGCTAAGTCGCTCTATGTTTTTAAACATAGGGGTCAGGCTGCGTACATCCGACCCCCCCTTACCCCGCAATGAGCGGGAGCCTTTGAGGCACTGGGGTAATGTTGTTGTTGTTGCTAACAAGTATCTATAGATGATTAGAGCGCTTGATCATGTATAAGAAGTAATGTTCATGGCTGGTACAATTTTCATAGTTGCTGGCATGTAGGTCTCCGTGTAGGTTGACTATGTCTTTACCTGGAGATTTAGGGATAAGTCTGAGTAGCATGCTATATTTGTAGTGGTTGCGAAAAATATTTAAGGGACTTCATGTCGAAGTAGTATGACATGGAGAGCATACACATCATAATCTAATTTTAGATAGTTAAAATGCAATGATTTGCTAAGTGTACCAAACATCTGAAACATCTTAAAATGGCAAATGCATAAACCTAATATGTTTAGAGGAGTTGCATGTTTTTGCATAAGTATTGTCCTAATGTTTCTGAGAAATGCCACATAATGTGAAGTTATTTGAGTTGAATGTGAAGGATCAGTCCTACTCCCCTGGGGTTCATTTTACTGGTAAGATAACCTATTCCGAGAATGAAAATGTAACTCCCCTCTTTTCTTATGGACCACTGCTTAGCTGAAAGATCTCACAGAATAAGAAGCTTGAGGATTTCTTTTCATGCACAGAAGATGGTTCTTTAAGTACTGTTCATCTGTAAATCTTTATGTTAAGAGCTTTCTAGGATGCATTATGCTAGAATGATGTCTGCCCAGTTTCCTCAAGTGTAATTTACTGCAAATCCTCCATATGTACATATTATGCTTATGTTCTAGTGGAATCATTTCAGAATGAGAGATTATATGCAATTAGAACCCTCATGGCTTGAGAGACTGAAGTTGTTTAATATTTCTTTAGAGCTCTAATTTACCTCTGATTATTTTTTTTTGAAATTAACCTCTGATTAAAATTTAAATAGGGAGAAATCAGTTCAGAGAGATCTGAAACCCATGAAGAGACTGACTACCAAAAACATAGCATGTAAGTCGCGGTTATCCTGATAAGAGTAGGGCTGATTTTTATTTCTTTTGATAACCGTGGTGTCTGAGCCATCTTGCGCGCACCTCGAGTCCTCAACTAATTCATTTGATACATGCTACTTTCCACCAACATAGATACCACTTTCCGCCAACATAGATATCAGGTAGCTCTATTCATCAAAACTTGGACAGATGGAAAGAAATCACCTAAGTTTTTCTTTTTGCCGCCATTGGGCTTTGAACCTGATATCTCATGGTTCTCAGTCCGACCACCAGGCCATGCACTTAGGTACAAAAGATGTACATTTAATGGATAAGATGTTAGTTAGCTTCACCTTAGTTCCTCATTCAAATAATCAGTGGATAGATATGTAGCACACTTATGCATGCACCAGATGTGTCTGTGAGTGGGAGGGAAAGAAAGGGCTGAGGGAATGTATATAGACGAGAATGAAAGATGTGTCCATAGAGATGCAGATAAAGATGTTGGCTGCAATTCATTTGAGCTCAGAGAACTAGTCTTTGCTGGTTTATGCCAGTGACCTTGTATCTCTTAGGAAAAGTTCAGGATTTCTTCTTCTGATAAAAGTTTTTTGGTGGATTTCTTCTTTTGAAGATGACATTGGCAGAACTTAAAAGAAAATCCAGCATATGCAGAAAATAGAACCTGTTTTGAGAGCCTTAATGGGTGAGGTAGACTGTAAACCTGTATTTGTATGTATATATTAAATCAGCTAAATCTAAATAGGAAGGTTGAAGAAGAAAATTCGCTGGTTGAGCTTCTGATCGCTAAATTTTTTGATGTCTAGGTCTAATGTGAGAAAATAGTAGCTTCCACAATGAACTGGTGCCTATGTATCATATAAAATAGTAGCTTCTGACAATGAACTGGTGCCTATGTCTCATGTGTTTCGGATATATATTTTCACTGCCTATGTATCATATAGCTTCCAGTGCAATTGGTACTTCTTGGGCTTCTGCAGACAGCATGGCTATATCTTTTCCTTTACCTTATTATTGGTATTGGAACTCTAGCGTTGGGATTGAAATTGTATTTGCTTTCACTGAATGAACCTTCATAAGAAGTGTGTAAAATCAAGCAGTGCTTTCAGTATGACTTCATACTCTCTGTCTAGGCAAGACCTTATAAAGGAATCTAAAGCAGTTGATTGTCAAGAAGACTTTTATCCCTCTGTGACTACAGAGCATGCCATTTTGAAATTATAACATCATGTTTTTCAATGGAAAATTGTGAATGTCATTGTATTGCTTTTGTTTATTAACTACCCTCTACTGTGGCCGAAACTAGTGTGAATGTGGGGCCTATCGTTTTCTCCTTTGGTAAGAGGTTTCATCCATAAAATTGGTTTCTGTTGATTTTTGAATTCTTATTCCTTTAAAGTTTTTAGATGCTTCTTGTAACGACAACATACCTAGTGTGATCCCACTAGTGGGCTCTGGGGAGGCTGAGGTGTACATTAACCTTACCCCTACCTTTGTGGGGGCAACGAGGCTATTTCTGATAGATCCTCTGGTCAAAAGTGTTTTTCAAAACAACTTTATGCTAGATGCTGCTTATGATGTTAATAAATAATCCAAACAGAAAAATTATTTTGTTTTTTTAGTTTCCTTCTGCTATTTGAGGTGGTAAGTTGCTTGTGAAGGTGATGAAGTACTAGCCTGGTTCCATATTGCTTACTCTGATCTGTATTTCCTTTTTTTCGCATAAATTTTCAGATGATGCAGGGAAATATATGGATGTCCTCGAACGCCCAGGGCCATGCGCAAGGGATGACACTCATTCTCAGATTTCAAAAGCAGTCATCTTTTAGGAAACGAATGTTTGAGTATAGAAATCCCTTGGAGCAACCGATTTCCAGCACAATGTTCAGAGGCCTTCATGTACTCCTTACTGACGATGATGATGTAAATAGACTGGTAACCAGAAAGCTGCTCGAAAAACTAGGATGCCAAGTAACTGCTGTTTCAACCGGTTTTCAATGCCTGAGTGCTCTAGGCCCTTCACTAACAACCTTTCAAGTTGTCATCTTGGATCTTCAAATGCCAGAAATGGATGGTTTTGAAGTGGCATTGAGGGTGCGTAAGTTCCGCAGCCGTAGTTGGCCATTGATCATAGCCCTGACTGCTAGTTCAGAGGAACAAGTATGGGAAAGATGCCTACAGGTGGGAATGAATGGTCTAATAAGGAAACCTGTTCTCCTACAAGGCTTGGCTGATGAACTCCAAAGACTCCTTAAAAGGGGCGGTGGTGGTGATGGCTTGCGAGATGTGTAGTATTAATGGTGAAAAACAAACTTCATAAGGTTCCCGGAGAACATGAGGAGACTTTAATATATCATATACCCATATAGAGATAGCTTTACATCTTTGTTAGATGAAACCAGCTTCTTCCTAACCATGTAGCTACCACCAGTTTCCATTATGTAACTTAACTATATAGGTCTGCTTGCAGTTCAGTTCTCTTGGCTTATGTTGAAGTGAAATATGTCAAGAATAGTGGTTTTCGTTCCATCATTTTTTACTCAGAAACAGTAGGATGTTACTCATTTGAAGAGAGATTTTAAATCCTTGCAAGCTGATACTTAGCCCCTCACACATGATGTCAAGGGACTGATGCTTTTTCCGCAACCACGATGATCAGGCCAGTGTCTGCTTACTTCAACTAGTCCATTGAATACTTGGTACCTCTTAGTTGGACAGATGGAAAGAAATCTTCATCGGCTCAATAGGCCACGCGTGTGGACGTTAACTTTTACTTATGTATTCAGATATAGATGTTCATTTTCCCCAAGAAACAAGAAGGAAAATGTTGCTGATTTGAAGAGGTCTTTAATCCTTCCAAGCTAATAATAATCTTTCCCATATGATCTCATTTAGTTCATGGGGCATTATTATGCTTGAATGTTTTCTGCTGGCAATTTGTTGTCCTTTAGATTTCAAACTTATTTGCCTTTTCGCTAGTGCTTTTAGAAGTTTTGATGGATAAAAAGAAGTGTATAATACATGGCCAAACGCCACCTAAGGGTATGTTTGGTACGATGAAAAATATTTTTTAGAAAAATATTGTCAATTTTTGCCATATTTGATTAACTTAAATTTTTTCTAAATATGAACTCATTTTCCTACAATTTAAGGGAAATGAATTACTACGAAAAATATTTTTCAAAACTCCTTTTCAACTTTACTATCGGAGCCCCAACGCAGGTCTCGGGACTTGACATGCTATTCTAACCTCAACTTAGGATGCTATTTCCAACTCTAACTAGAGGCTCAAATTTTAATTCAGCTCAATCCCAAACTTGAGGCCTGACTTTTGATCCCAACCCTAATCAGGACATGACTTTTAAATCTTGAGACGTGATTCCTAACCCAAGCCTGGGCCTAATTACCTGATTTGATCTGGACTTGGAGCTTGATCCGACCCTACCCTGATTCAAGGTCAAGATCAAGTCCTAGTTTAGAATTAAGTCTTTGATATAGCTTACTATTAGAGTATGATTAAGTCTCAAGTCATCCATAAATCTCAAATTGTGGCTAGATTGATCATCGGGTCTCGAGTTAGAGTTAAACAAAGTCAAGTCAAAGATCAAGTTCTGAGATAAGGTCAAGGTTGGGTGTCAGGTTTCAAGTCGGGTCGTGTCTCAGTTCGATATTAGTGTCAGGTTGGTTCTCGTTTCAAGGTTAAATAAGGTGCTCATATTTGGTGTTACAGTATTGTTGACACCCAATTTTGTCTGGCCTTTTTCACAAATCGGTGTCAAATTAGCCATCGAATTTTATTTTCATTTTTCACGATTTTGAACCATTATTTTACAAAAAAAAAATTATATGGGCGTGTGGGGGCCACGCGCCCCCAATCCTTTATTTCCCATTTTCTTTTCCCTTCTTCTTCATTTACTTTCCCCTAAAGCTACACAGACACCCAGACAACCTTGAAAAGCACACACCC
>JAOTQR010000007.1:1308931-1319631 GCA_025774065.1 Solanum ossicruentum | reverse complement strand
TTAAATTTTTTTTTACGTTTAATGAAATGAATCTCAACCACACAAATATTTTAGACCACAAGTTTCAAAAAAGTTCTTTAAATATTCTGTCAGATCAAATGTTGCCACACAAAATGAGACATAGGGGGTATTATCTATAAATTTGACTTATGTTTAGCCGTGCAACAAATTAGAATTGTTTTATCTATTCATGAGTAATTTATTATTAAAAAATTAAAATGTATTTTTGTTATTTTTCAAATTCTTGAAAATTTTGAAATATAATGGTCAAACATATTTTCTAGCCTTCTACAAAAAAAAAGTAAAAAATTTTATGATCAAATATTCATAATAATTTAGTAACCCCTTTATATTTCAAGTACAATATTATAGGTGACAAACTAATATTTTGTTCAAAAAAAAGATAGTGAAGATATGATGTTAATAATTATGATGCTATACGTTTACAAATTGTTTCACATAAAATTTTATGATTATTCAAATATTGCCTATATGTGATAAAATATTTGTTCCTATCACATTTTTTAAAAAATTAATTCCACTAACAATATTGTTTCCAAAATATTCATTTCTGAGGAGAAAAATATACAAGTGCAAAAAACACGAGAAGTTAGTGATTTTAAAGGGAAATAGTGAGTAAATATATTAAAGCAAGTGAAGGAAAATAATACAAAGTGACACAATAAATTTTTATAGTATTTTTTGATAACTAAATTTTGTTACTCGCAAAAACAATTATGATTAATATTTGTTCATCACGCATCGCGCGGGTACTATATTAGTTATTATTAAAAACCACAGTTATTTTATTTTCTCAGGTTCTTTTTATCCGTTTATATTTTGACACACTCATTAAAATATATTTGATAACAATAATTATAAGGTGTTTGAGACTAATTAAATTATTTGTTCGAAATGCAATTCCTTATTGAAGATCTATTAAAATTACTTGATTGCAAGTAAAATATACTAAAATTGAGAAATTTTAATTCTTCGCATATATTATTGATCTACCAAAAGCATATTTTATTACCACTTAATTCACACTTTTTTTTTTTGAGGTTGTGTCAAAGAAACCCTGGCACACATTTTCTACTATTGTGATCTCACAATATCAATAATTCATTTCTCTAGCAAAAAAGTCATGGCAGTAATTGACATCTAAAGGGAGATATGTCACAGAATTACTTGCGAAAAATATATACCTCAGAAGAAAAAAATGTTTCACCAACAATGGGGTCATGACAACAACATTCATATCTTGGGATGAGAATGGAGAATACTATGCGACTTCAATAATGTCACGAATTTGAATTAGTCAGATCAATATATATGAATTAACTATGAATTATCGATAATTCCGTAGCTAATTCCATGTTTGTCACATGATTCAATCTAAGGGGAAAAAAACAATATTCATGGAAATAAGATGACTGTTGAAGTGTCTTCCTTTTCTTTCTCAATTTCTATGCCCTTGACATCATCATCATTATCATCATCATCTAATTCTTCTGAGAGGGATCCATTTCTTTGCAACTCTTTGATTCTCTTGTATTCATCATAATGCCCTCTTCTATGCTCTATGAAATTTCTTTTCGTCTCCAATTCCTCAGGATCTTCTTCAACATCATTGTTTTCATCATCATCATCATCATCATCATTCTTACGAGGAACATCAAATCTATTTTTACTTGGACACGATGCCATGTCATCCTCCACGTCGTTGCTACCATTGCCATATTCATCAAAATTATCATCATCCTCAATTTTGGGTTGATGATATGGTGTCTTTGGCTCCGTGATCTTCATTCTCACTGGTTTATTAGCTTCAATTTCCTCCAATTTTTTCTCATCCCATTTTACGCCCATCTCAACGTGCAATGTAAATGGATCTGAATAGAACGAAATGAATATAGATGATTGGTATCGTCAATATATTATCGACTAATTTATTTTATTGATTGGGAATATTTCCTAGTTGATTCTAAACTCGATGAAAGAACAATGAAAAAGAGTACTAGTGAGGAAAACAAGGGGAAAGACGAGTTAAAATTTATTTATTAATAAGAGGTATGGGAGAAATGTTCAAACACGTTGAAATTTCATGAAGTAATAAATTTACTAATATATTTTGTTTGGACATGAACATGACACGTACATAATTGCATATACTAGTGTTAGTTGTTAAGAAAAAAATTAAAAGGGTTGTGAAAAAGTCATCATTTACGTATGTAATCACTACCTAGCTACTCCATGTTATTAATTGGTTTCTATATTTCCTTTTGTTTTTTTTTTCACATGACACACTTAATGGAGATTAATTTATATACTTCTTATGTTTTAATTTGTTTATCTTAATTTATCATTTATGATATGTCAAAATAATTTTAATTTTTTTTAAATTTTAACATGTCATGTTATGAGATATTGAAATAAAAGAGTTGTGAAATTAGTAGAAAAATATTGTTGTGAAATTAGTAAAAAAATATTTTTTCTTAAATATACTAAAATAAATAAATAAAATGAAATAGGGAAGTAGCTGAAGAACTTCCTTTCACATGAATTAGAGGTTTATAAATGATATGGCTAGAGTTGGGTGTCTTGGCTCTTTTTTTCTCTTTTTCTAAATGATGTTTTATAACTAATGGCGAAATTAAAAATTTTGCTAAAAACATGGTATTTAAAAATCTCAACATATATTTTAAAAAAGTTATTTTTCATCTATATAAATCATTCGGGAGAAATTTGGGGTGTGGCCTCTGTGGCAGATAAGATGAAAGAATCAAGACTGTCATGGTTTGGCAGGCGCAGAGAAAAAGTATTGACGCTCCTATTAGGAGGTGCGAGAGATTGGATTTAGGAGTTACGCGGAGAGGTAGAGGCAGACCAAAAAAATATTGGGGGGAGGGGGGAGGTGATTAGACAGGATATGACACAACTCCGTATCACCGACGACATAACCTTAGATAGGAAGGAGTGGAGGTCGCGCATTAGAATGAAAGGTTAATAGGTTGGTAGGGATAGGATGATATCTAGCCTTGTGGTACAGTAGGTTCAGTCATGTACTTGTGTCTTTATATCCTATATTGATTATTAATGTCCCATATTTGTTTCTTTTATTGTATTATATATTATCACTTGCTTTCCGTTTTAATCATTTCTCTTTCATATCTACTATCTTCTGCTTGTGGGACCAGACACTTTTGAGCTGAGGGTCTTCTAGAAACAACCTCTCTATCTCTATAAGATAGTGATACGGTCTGCGTATATTTTACCCTTCCCAGACCCCACTTGTGAGATTTCACTGGTATATTGATGTTGTTGTTATATGTACTATAATTTTTATATACAAATATAAATCTTTGATAAAAAATATTCAAGTAACCATCATTGGAGCAATATAACCATAGGCCATTCTTTATAACTTTTAAAGCTTTTAGGCCCTTAATTTGGGCTTTCTTAAGTACAAGAATACATTGTGGCTCAAGGAAACTCATTACAATCAATGTCGAACCTCGAGCCTACCCCTTGAATGTGGCTGGTGCTCGAAAACCATTGCTGACCCCCAAGTGAATCCTTGGCCTAGCAAACTTATTGAAAAGTTAACTATCGCTATCACACAACTGAACCAGGTTGTACGATCCGAATAGTTACAGATGCAGTAAGTAAAGGACCACAAGATGTACAGTGAAAAAACTCTTTGCTCAAGGAAGAAGCAACCACTACCTATGCTAGTAGGATTTCTGCAACTTCACTACTTCAAAACTGAGCAATGTTAAGGTTATAACCTCGCAACACTTAACATAACTATCTTCTCTTGCACCTCGCCACAAGATGAGAGACAAACCTACACTCAACATTTATTCTCACATAACAATCTCTTACAATAATTATCACTCAACAATAATTCTAAGAAGATTGCTAACAATTGAATAAGCAAGAAAATCTAACTCTAGATATTCCTTAAATGTTCGAGTGCTGAGTGCTCCTGCGTGATGAATCACTATTTCAGAATTTGCAAAAGCGTAACTTTTCTAGGGTTGTTGATTGCCTTTTATACTTAACCCTAGAATGGTCCTTTTCCAAGACTCCTTCGTAAATATGACACTTATTATAACTTTTCCTTGTTGGAGTCTTGTTTTGGTTTCGCTTCCTTATTTAACACTCCTTTTCCTTGTTAGATTCTACCTCTTTTTGTGATGTCATTGTTCCATTTTTCATCATCAATATAACTTAGGAGATCCTAACAAATTCCCCCTTTTGATGATAACAAACCTGTACCTGTGATATACCTGGACATATAGCGTACTATTCCCCCCTTTTGACATCATAAAAATAAAGTACGAACAAGGACAATTATTAACAATGGCACAAGCACAGAGACAATCAGTCCCATATGGCACAACACAATAACATTGATGATGTTAGCCATCCATAACCATTCATAAGCACAAGAAAGAAATGATATAGCATATCATTGATGTGTTGTCAAAATACAACACTTTTGATACTTAAAACTTGAAATTTTGTATGTTTTCAAAGCAATGTTAGTGGATTTTATGTGTTTTACATTTATTTTTCTGGATTACAGGATTTGACATGATTTTTGGCAAAGTGTTGCAGATGCTACGTTTTTGAGGAAATACGAGGCACTCTACGGGCCGTGGATACTTCTACGAGATGTAGAGGGGTTTCGTGGTTGAGATCCAATGAAGGGCCTATTTTCTGAAGTTGCATCCATGAACTGCTAGATGAGCCATAGAAATTTATATGAGTCATGGATTGGTTTAATGCCTTGAGGATCAGATTTTGAGGAGTTTCTGGAAAGCTATCAAATGAAACTATATATGGTCCATAAGTCCGAATACAACTCGTAGAAAGGTCTCATAGAAGTGACATTAGCTTTTGAAGAATGAAGAGTACAAAGCCCAGGCATGGGTCGTGGAACTTTGTAAGGCCTGTAACCTAGACCGTAGAGCCTACCAAATCCAGTTTTTCTATTTCATTTTGGATTTGTATTTTACTTGTTATAAATAGGTTCTTTTAGGTCTTTTGACAGAGAGACATGCTTTGTGACTCCGTACTATTTACATTGGAAAATATTACTTTGTGATTTCTAGTGAAGAATTTGGGATTTCTTGTTCTTAACTTTATCATTGTAAGTGCTTAATTATGTTATTCTATATCACAATTCTTTCATCTACAATATTATGCATAGTTAAATCTACAACTAGGATTGTGGGAACCATAAAGAATTAACAAGGTAAAATCAAATAATCCGTAATTCTTGAAAAGTGTGTATGCATGTATTAGTTAATTTTCTTTATTTTGATTATTTTTTAATGGTGGCCAATGTTAGAACCCACCTAATTCTTACTGACTGAATCAAGGTAGCAATGAATATAAAAAGAGATTAATTAACAGGATTCAATGTGATCCCTCTCGTCTAATCAACCAAACTGGCTCAAGGGGAAGTTGTACTGGAAGAATAGGTAAAGGTTAGTAAGTCAGATTTTGGGGATGGATCAAATCACGTAGCTAAATTTACCTATTTCTAGAGCTAAGTTAGAGGATAAATTAATAAAGTTTAGGTGTTTTAGTGTAATTTGTCTTTTCTTGCTAATCCTTGGTTAAGAGCACTTTTTGATTGTGTTTTTCATGTTTTTAAATAGGTATGCATCTCTGGGTTCATGGCCGGAAACTAAGGAAGGATACAACCACATAAAGGAGCATGAAAAGTCAACCATTCCAAAAATATGAGGAAGTCCACATCGCGGGCCAATGTGATCAACATACAAGGTTGATGGATTTGAAAAGGAGAAATAAAAAGGCACAAAACACACAAGGAGACATAAGTCCTCATTGCGAACTTGGAAGCAGAGAAGTCAAAATTGGCCTGATAAGCAAGAATAATAAAATGCACATCGAGAGGATAGTCCGTGTTGTGGACTTTGAAGATGCACAGGCAAAATTGGAAAATGAGAATTTTAGGTTTAAATACAACTTTTAGACATTATTTTCATTATCTGATATTACTGGGAATGGGACAAGAGATGAAGAACTTCCATCTACGGTTAATTCTTTTATCTTTTCCTCCTTTAAATCCATTATTAAATATTTCTTAGACTTTTTATATGTCTGAGACAAACAATCAGTGGCTAGTTTCACATATTCTGGGATTGTAGCCATAGACTATGTTCTAGGTTTGATTTTTACGATTTATGAATGGGTTTTCACATAATTGCTCCTATATTTCTTTTATCTATATTTCATAGTCTGACCAACTGTGGAATACAATTGTTGGCTTCTCTAGATTTGATAGATGTTGGAGTGGATAGAACATAGGGGATAGGGAGCTTGTTCGTTCTAGGAGACTAGGATGATTCATGTATGGGAGACTTGTGACACTCACCCATCCACCTTGCTGGTTTCAAATAAAGGAAGATAACTTTAGTGTATTTCAGTGATCATGTATGCCTATCTCTGCTCAATGATGTAGTTTGGCTATCAATGAGAATAGTCTGGTAAAAGTGTGTGTCACTTCATGGTAAATTAAACCCTGTGGATCAGTAATTAGGAAATTTAAGAATAATCATATTAATTGAGGCTAGAGCATATGTTGAAATGGTTATAGTACCGGAATCTCGCTTAATCTGATAATCTCCTAGCAATCATATCATTGCGAAACTAAGTTGAATTGCATGTTAAACCCCTGTCTAAATCAAAAGTAAGCAGTAGTTGGTTTCAACAGACTATTTGATAGTTCTTAAATGCTATACTTCTTTTGCTTATCTAAGCTAAGTTGAGGATCTTATTGGTTACAATAGTTATTGCACTGTAATAAATACTTCTAACTAATAAGATCCTCAATTTGTCGCTTCAGATAACAAAAAAGTAGTCCTTGCATGGTAACAACAAGATATCTTCTTCTTCTTTTTCTTTTTGTTTTTTCCACTTCAGTTCTGTCCCTTGTACAACATGTCACAACAAAACTTGAACATCTATAAAACTAATCTCTCTGTCGGGATTTCTCCGAAGTTCTAAGCTCCAATTGCGACATACTCTTATTTGAGTATATTTTTTGTTGGTATTAGCAATGGGATCAAGTAGATGTAAGAATTACAAGATGAGACATTTAAGCTCACAAGAAATCTCTAGCTGACTATACAAACCATCTGAGCCAGAACTAATAAGTAATAAAGTCCTGAAGATGTTTTTCTTTATATGTAATTGGTTTCTTTAATTTTGGATCTTCCAAGTATTTTGCAATGATGTGTCCATGTTTGATATTGGTGGATTTTGATGTTCCTCTTTCATATCCCTAAATGATAACCTTCTTTAGCTGTTACATATGTGCTGCCCATTGTTACTTTATTTTCTCATACAAAATGTAGATACAAATTTTGTCACGATCAGGTCCTAGGGCCTAGATGTGACACGACGAATGGGGAATCCGAAGGGACCCCAAATAAGCCTCTTAGCATATCACTATACATACTAGGTCGCGGACGCAATTAAACATCAACAAAAGAACATAAAATAAGGATAAAAAGGGGCTAAGGGAGTCATTCATAGCTTAAAACATACAAGAGTCAAGATAGTCAAGGCTCAAAGCATCATTACATAACTTCTCCAACAATACCTCTAAACTTACAATTGAGCGGGGACCAAGACAACTTTCCGGGCTCACCCTCATAGTAAAAAGCATACAATAAAAGAAAAAGAGTCATTGCATAACATAAGATCCAAATATATCATCCTCGGAGTTGAGGACTCAACAAACTTGCTTCAAAGATAGTACTAGGCACGTGGAGGAGGAAGATGATCAAGTGGAGCTCCGGTTCTTACATAGTAACATCATGTAGGTATATAGTATGCATTAGTACGTTTGAATGTACTAAGTTTGTAGAATTCAATGCAACAAGAGATTGACAACATAAGCAGGAAATGCGTAAATATAGGCAATAGATGAGAATAGTAACAATATGGCATGCATGAATGTTGCTTGAAGTAAAACATGCTTATATAGAACATATTACATGTGTAAGAAGAGACCATCATATAGAGACAAAGGCCTACCACCCCCTTGGCGAGGTGATAAGGTTTCCTTCTCTTATTGTCTTTATGGCTAGAGGTACAAACCCCCCAACATAGTTGCACAGGCCTACCATTCCTCGAGCGAGGCGATTCATGTACAAATCCCCCAACATAGTTGCACGAGCCTACTACCCCCGAGCGAGACAATTAAGGTACAAACCCCCAACAAGGTTGCACGGGCTTACTACCCCCCGAGCGAGGTAATTGAGCTACAAATCCGCCAACATGGTTGTTCGAGCCTACCCCCCCCCCCCCCCCCGAATGAGGCGTGGTCAACTTGCAACACTACAAATACTATTCATGAAATCAACACATATATTTTCGTTCATCATCATAAAGTCACTTAACTCATAAGCCATACAATAAACTTTCAATAACTCAAAAACCCTTAACCAAACATTTTATCAAACACTTGGCGGGTGTGTAATGCTAATATAAAACCATGCAATCCAAGAGTGAAATCATGTGAGAAAAATCAATGTAAAACCACATACCAACACTTGGTAATACCATCATGCAATATACATTGAAACCCTTTATCACATCTCATAATATATCTAAGATTCAAAGCCCAAAACATGCATAGTTGAATAGCATTTCATAAACTCCAACATAGTTTATAGCCAAATTCATCATAAGAAGTACCCATAGGTAAATCAACTTGAAACATGTAATTTGCATAAAAAATAAGGTTGGGCACCATGGGTGAAAGGACCCAATGGTTGAACCCACATACCTCAACTTTGGAGATTCCCTTGATGAACATTGGAATGAGAGTTTGAAGCCTGAATAAAACCCTTAGATCCGGAATAAGATTGGGACACTTGAATTTTGGGTAAAATATTTGTCTAAGTGATAGAGAGGGTTTTTAGAGAATGTCTTGAATGATATGGGGTTTAAAAATGACTAAGTATAGGTGCTTTTATGCATGGGAAGGCTTAGCCCTAAGGCCCAAGGGCCTTGGATCGAAACAGTGAACCGACAAACAAAATACACGTCTCCGCGCTCTGGCTGCCTCGCGTAGAGGCGCTGATCAACACTGGATAAGGGACATTTTGGAAAATAAAATTTTGATATGGTTTCTCTAAAATCGGGGTTATACTCATTTCCCACTCAATTTTGCCCCTTGATCACAAATATGAAGTCGGATTTTTGATATCACGCATGGATTTTGAGATATATGAAAATTACAATTATAGACATTTTTGAGGCATATTTTCGGGCACTTTTTGGGGTGTTTCAATATCTCCCCCTTGGGAAAATTCATCGCCGAATGTCAAAGAAATGTATATGAGAGAAATAATCAGGACGAGTTCAACCCAACACATGAATGCAACAAGGCACTTAAACATTATTTCAAAATCTCAACATAAGTGTCAAAATCACCATGAACTTATCAACATAAACATGAATACTTGCAATGACATAAAGGCTGACAAATAAGACTTGAAATCATTTAGTAGACTTGGATTAGTACCTTAGGCTTGATTAGAATGGAAGAGATAGGGATATTGCTTTTGCATGTCCGCTTCGGCTTTCTATGTGGCACTTTTAGCTTGTTGATTCCTCCAAAGGACCTTAACCGATGCTACATCCTTATTCCTTAATCGCTTCAATTGTCTATTCAAAATTTCTATCAAAACCTCTTCATAAGTCAATTTGTCTTCAACAACACCCACAACATCCAATGGTACAATAACATTTGGGTCACCCACACAGTTTCTCAACATAGACATATGGAAGATTGGATGAACCAAGTGCATTTCACTAGGCAACTCCAACTGATATGCCACCTTACCAATCTTTCTCAACACCCTATAATGACCCATAAATCTTGGAATCAATTTACCCTTTTTACCAAAACGAACCACACCCTTTATGGGTGAAACCTTCAAATAGACCCAATCACCAACCGTAAATTCAAGATCCCTTCTCCTCGCATCGTCATAAGACTTTTGACGACTTTGGGCTGCTTTCAACCTCTCTCTTATCAAGCTCACTTTCTCTAAGGCCTCTATAAAAAAATCCAGACCCAACAAAGCCATCTCTCCAACTTCAAACACCCAACCGGTGATCTACAATGTCTACTATAAAGGGCCTCAAAAGGAGCCATACCAATGCTTGCATGATAGCTATTATTAGTAGCAAACTCAATCAATGGAAGATGGTCATCGCAACTACCCTTAAACTCTAATGCACAATCTCTAAGTATATCCTCAAGAGTTTGGATAGTTCTTTCATCTTAGCCATCCGTTTGAAGGTGAAAGGCTGCACTAAGCTTATGTTTGGTACCAAGACCTCTTTGGAAGTATCTCCAAAAGTGAGAAGTGAATTGAGCACGAAGATTTGATATGATAGAAAAGGGCACTCCATGTAATCTAACCAATTCATGAATGTACAATCTAGCATACTCTTTGTTAGGACCCGTATTTTGAAAATTTTGGAATGTTTGCGAAAATTGGACAAATGTTTGAAATTTCAAACAATTCAGGATTTAAGTGTTTCTTTAAAGGTTGAGATCAAGTAATTTTTTTATATAATAATTATTCTTGGGAGTTAGAAATCGTAAATCCTTAATTGGTCCAAATTTGGAAAAGTTTGGG
>JAOTQR010000007.1:1280669-1297620 GCA_025774065.1 Solanum ossicruentum | reverse complement strand
TTAAATATTTTTAAATTATAATTTAAATTTAAAAATTTATAGAATAATATACTTTAAAATATGTGGGCTGACCCAGCAAGGCTCGCAACCCACGTATTGATGAGTTGGGCTAGTTTTTTTTGGTCCACGGGAAAAGGGGTCATCCTGACCTACATCGTCAAAATTTCGAAGTCGGCATCGGCTAGCGCAGATAGGGTGGGTTAGCTCGTATTGACAACATTATACGTACTTTTCCTCAATGGCTCATAACTGTGGATGCATCAATGACGAGATGGAAAGCCAAATTCGTAGAAGGGAATTAATGTTATGAATTTTAAGAAGATCAAACCGGTGATGAAATCGGCATTTTGGGTTTGGTTAGGAGGGATTTAGAGGATAGAGTAGTATTCAAAGTGTTTGTTGTTCATACAGTTGTCGCCCATATTTAATATATGGCGATGGCAAGTGTTTGGTTGGCAACAACTATTATTGTCGGGTCGAATGCATGGGTATCGATGGCAAAATACTTGCTATCGATTAGATTATGATTTGCTAAGATCTTTTTGACAGTTAATAGCCAATCTATCGCTTTTGATCGGCTTGTTGGGCGACCTTTGATGAAGTATGGATAGTCCATTAGGGTTTGAGTAGAGAAACTGAAGAAAGGCGGAATGAGTGAGAGGAAATATGTTTTTTCGAAATAAAATAGAAGTATGTTTTTTGCAAATTTTAAGGATGCAATACTGCGAAGTTTTAAAAATCTATACTTATTAATATGAGGGACATGCCCCACACATACATTAGAAACTAGTTAAAAGAGGAAAAACCGAAAAAGCTTTGTGAATTGATTGCTGTGTT
Source organism: Solanum ossicruentum (assembly GCA_025774065.1). Lineage (NCBI taxonomy): Eukaryota > Viridiplantae > Streptophyta > Magnoliopsida > Solanales > Solanaceae > Solanum > Solanum ossicruentum. The sequence goes on along the minus strand of JAOTQR010000007.1, from coordinate 1,296,783 downwards.
GCGTCCTTAAAATTTGCGAACAAGACGTGACTTCAATCTCATTTAAGAGGGGCACTTCCTCTCACTCTTTCCGCCTTTCTTCCTCTTCATGCTCTCCTCAAACCCTCATGGATAATGCCTACTTCATCAATGTTCCCCCGACAAACCGATCAAATGTGATACATTGGCTATTAACTGTTGCAAGACTCTTAGCAAATTATGATCCAGTCTGTGGCAAGTCATTTGCCATCGGTTCCTGTGCATTCGACCCGACATTGTTAGCCGTTGCCAGTCATCGCCGATATATTAAATAGAGGCTACTATTCTATCCTCCTAACCAAACCCAAAATACCGATTTCATTGCTGAGTAGTATTGCCGATTCAATCTTCTTCTGAAACCTCATAACAACAATCCCATCTTTTGATTTGGCTTTCCATCTTATTGTTGATGCATCCGTAGTTCTTTCTAGCCCTTGAGAAAAAAAGTATGTCTAAGTGTAATTGTTACATATTATAAAAATAGAATTTGTATCTAAAGTTTAATATTTAAAATTTTAATGAACTTTGAGTTTAGACTTATAATTTTTAATACTCTATTTGTTTTATTTTTAATTATTTTTTAATTCGGCCCACGGTCAAGCCCAACCCATATTGCTAAAATCCCCACAAATTAGCAGGCTAATTTTGGTGGGTCTAAAAAGTTCAATTTTTAAATGGGCTCCTAAAATCTTAGCCCAACCCTACTAAATCATTTTTAAGCCAGGTCTTCCCAACGGGCCTAGACCATGTTGACGGCTCTAAGTATCTATGATAAGGAGCTGAGCTTCCTTAACCCTAACCTAGTTGTTTCTTTAAATCTACCCCTGTGCGTCAGAGTAGTTATCCTAAGATACCCAGTTTGATTGCAGGCAAAATGTTTGCGAACTTTCCTTCTCGCGATCAAGGGTCACATGCTGCTGAATCAAGCAAGCTTCAGTAGAGACCCACAAACTGGAAATTCTATGCCAGTGGCATTTTTGACTTGTGAACAAGAAACTCTGACCTCTATGGCTAGCTCGGACGTTGAACAACAACGGCAACCAACTGTAATGTTTTTGAAAGAACAGACACAACCCGTGACTCCTGTTTCATTTTCAAACCTAGATGAACAACCTTCCACATTCTTGTGTTTGAACCTACCTCAGCTGGTAACCTCTGTGAGAATCATAGATAGAGAAAAACCACCATTTGGTAGCCTTTTCAACTTGACACAAGGGCGAGAACTGGTGGTTTTTGCCGAGCAGAAAGGGAATCAACAGACCCCGGATGGAGACGAGAATGTGGTGGGCAGCAATGCAAATAAGTCTGCAAGTACGGGTGATGATGTGAAGGAGAAAGAAGGGAATGTAGATGCATCGGGTAAGAGAATACCCAGTTCCTGGACTGCATGTCCTTATTGTCTTTTTATGTATGAGTATTCTATGGACTATACTGATTGTACTTTAAGGTGTCAAAATTGTAAGAGGGGTTTTCAAGCTGTACCAATTGCGTCTCCTCCTCCAATTATTGATGGGAAAAAAATTAGCTTTTGTTTGGGATGTATGCCTTTTGGATTGTCTTTGGAGAATTTTGATAGAAATATAGATAATGCTTCGAGCTGGTCTCCATTTTCGCCCATGTTTACCTGGCCGCAATTTTGGGGGGAATGGAGGGATTAATGTGAACAATCATACTGTTGGAGGACAGAGTAATGTGTATAATCCTGGTAGTTCACATAATGCTGGTGGATCTAGAAGTGGGGGTGGACGAAAGCATTTTTCTCCAAGAATGTATATATAGTGTCTATTGAGGTATCGGAGTCTGACGAGGAGTCAAATTCGAGGAAGAAAGCAAAGAATGTGAAGCAAAAGAGTGCAAGTACTGGAGCCCCAAGTAAAAATGCCAAGAAACAGTACGCTGATAAGGCAAAAACTGTTGAAGGGAGTAATGATGGCAATTTGCAAGATGGCTTAGCAACTCAAGGTGCTGTAGAAATGCCCATGCTGTAACAATTGAATAAAGTTACAGAGGTGTCGCAAGTAAGACAGTAAGTTACCTGGGAGGGTTGCAATCCACTTCGGGAATTTGGATTTGAATGTGGAGTTCAGTTATGAGGTCGAAGAGTGTATAATTCAGGTGGACCGAGAAAATGAAGCATGATAGGGTGAGGATGATACTGGTGATGTAATTGGGTGTTTTGAAGATCTTGATGATTTCCTCAGCAGTCTTCCTATATTTAATGCTTTGTATGGTGATAAGGTAGAGGCTGCCTATTATCACTCCTTAGTCTCCCAACAGTTTACAATAGTAGTTATTTGCAGTTTTTCATTCTAGTAGTAGTTATTTCTTTATGGTAGTTTGCAGTTTCTCATTCCAGTAATGTTAGGAAGTTATGTCCTAGTTTCTAGGGGTAGCTATCTTATAAGTATTGTATTTAAACTCTATATTTATTCTATGAAGTCTAAGCAGAAAATTGTCCCCTTTTTTGAGTTCTTTAACTCAAGAGATTGCAGTTTCCGTCGCGCAGCGTCCCACTATGAGATCCATAACAGGGGACCATAATGCTGCCTAGCGAAGCAAGGCACTTCTTTAGTTGTAGTTGTAGCTGTAGCTATAATTTGTATTGTGGATGCTGTATTTAGACAATGGTGTAGACTTACTCCGGCATTTGCCTTGATATTTCTATTGTAATCCTAATTTATTACTATTCTCTTCCGAAGGTGGCTGCAGTAATATCATTTACTGCTTCTATCTCCATGCTCCTTGAGAATCTTATTATTAGTAGTCGTAGTTTTCTTTATATTGCTTCCACACTAATAAGACCAACTTTTCATTTTTAAAGAGATGAAATGGGGCTATCATGGCCTCCTTTTTCCACTGTCTGATCATTGCAAAACAAAGTTTGAGTGCAACTTGAACTCTTGTCTATGTCAAAAGTAGTCATTGCAAGGTGACAACAAAATATCTTTTTAACTTTAGTTCTGCACTTTGTTACGGCATGTCACATGAATATTTCAACTTTTGTTCTTTCAGTCAGGATTGTTCTGAAATGCTTTTGTGATGATGCATCCATGGTTGATATTGCCGATTTTTGATGTTTCTTTTTCATATTCCTAGTCATAACCTTCTTTAGCTGACACATATGTGCTGCCAATTGTTCATTTATTTCTCATGCAAAATGTTGACTAATTTTTCATTAGAATCATCACTTTTTTGGGGGAATAATTTCACCTTATTTCAAAATCAATTTTTTGATAATAAAATATCCAAATCCAACTTGGAAGTTGGATTCCAAATTTGGGAAAGTACTCAAACCTATTTTCCAACTCTATCTTTATTCCAAAAGAAGTGCTCTCTTCTCTTCTTTGCAAAAAGTACAACCAAGCCCAACTCCATCTTTATAAATTCCAATAAAGTGAAGAATCTTTGGAATCTACGGCCAAACGCCTACAAGATTACAATTTAAAACTATTCTATGAAGCATAGTCATAGAGATTAAGATTTTAATCACATCAATCCCAGTTATGATTCCTATCCCAAGCAAATTAAAGCCTGCATTTAGGGTTGGTTCTTTCAAGGTCAGATAATTGGGTCTTGAGCTATGATGAGATGGAGGTAATGGAAGTAGTTTATGATCAGGTGGCTATGGCTTTATCTCATGCTACTGTTCTTGAAGAGTACGAAACAATGAGGAAGGAACTAGAGATGAGAAATCGTGTGCTGCAGCTAAAGTCTAAATAGAATGCTACAAAGGCAAGCTAGACAAGGACTTTATTTCACAAGGTGATGAACACTGGAATGCGATGGCAGATTTACTCAATTTTGAGTGTACTCTCCATATTTCAATATGAGAAAGCAAACTTTGACTAGAAGATTATTGTTAAACACAATGGTGAAAACAAGCATTGTCCTCTTCGCATTAATAAATGATGCGGTGGAGATATAAGGTTTCCAGTAGAAATGAGGCCCTTTAGTTGCATATACTGGCCAGGGAGACTTCTTGTTTATTGAAGTGCTTGTTTGTCTATATGGGCTTTAGATTTTCTACAGATGTTCTTACTTCTTTGATTATTCGGGTTGTTGGCAATAAGAAGAGAACTATTCAGGTTTCGTTACATATGCGAGGACATTTTGTTAAATGTCAGCATTGGAAATGGCTCTGTCGTATTTGGAGTGGTTTTAGGCACTGGATGTGATGGTGGGAATGACAGTTTGGGGTACAGCTTAGCTATGACTTGACTTTGAGACTTAGAGGTAAAGCTAAGCTGTGTGCTATATTTGTAGTGGTGGAGGAAAGTAGTAAAGTGAGTTTGTGTAACCTAACCTGATTGATTTTAACAAAAAAAGGCAAAGTGAGTTTATTTTTGTTTAAGCATTGTGATGCTCATCTTTTATAAAGCTTCCGCATAAGTTGTTCAGTCTTCCAATTTAGCTGCAGGTCAAGCCAAGGGTCTGCTTGGGACCAAAATTGGTTGAGTGCCGCACATCCAGGGTATAGGCTCCGGGAGTGACATTCGGTATCCTGTCCACAAGGATTGGACTGATGGAATCCAATTGGTTTTGAACATGAGACCTCATGGTTCTCAACTCACTTTATTGACTACTAGGCCATATACCCTTGGATGCAAAATATTTATACTAGACTAGATGAATGTTAGGTTCATTTTAGTTCCGAATGTGAAACTAGATACAAGCATCTTCATACAAAAAAATCACCTGAATAGATATGTAACGCTCACATGTGCGTGCATCAGATGTGGGCGTGAGAAGGAGAGGGAGAAAGTGGCGATGGTTTGGCTATATATGAGAATGAAAGTTGTGCTCGTAAGGATGCAGATAAAGATGTTGCCTTTATTTATCTAAGCTCAAGGGGGATTAGTCTTTGCTGGTTTGTGGCTGTGACCTTGCATCTCTTAAACTAAATCCAAAGTGAGCAGGGAATGTTCAGGATTTCTTCTTTAGATCGAAAAAGCTCCAGATTTCCTCTTGGAAATGTTATTAGCTGAACTTGTAAGAAACTCCAGCGTATGCCTTGAGCAAGTGACACAAGTTTTAGAGCATTAATGGGTGATATAGACTGTAACCCTGTACTTATAAGTTATATTAACTCAGCTAAGTAGGAAGATTGAAGAAGAAAATGCTCCGGTTGGGCTTCTGAGAGATCGATTTTGTGTCTAGGTTTAATGCGACAAAATAGTAGTCTCTGACTATGAAGAGGTGCTATGCTACATTATTCATCATGTGTTTCAGATATTTACCATCACTGCCTCTTTGTTATCACGTAAAAACTTCCAGTGCAATTAGTACTCCTCTCAGCCTTGGGCTTCTGCAGACAGCACTGCTACATGTTTTCTTTAACTTCTTATTCTTAATATTGGGAACTTCAGTGTTTGGGATTTAAATTGTATTTGTTTTCATTGAATGAACCTTCATGAGAAGTGTAAAAAATAAAGGAGTGCATTCAGTATGACTTCATGCTCTCTGTCAAGGGTAAAAATCGGAATCTGTCGATTGTTCAAGATGATGTTTCCATGGTGTGACTAAAGACCATGTGATTTTGAAATTTTAATATCAGATTTTCAATGTAAAATTGTGAAATGTCATTGTAGTTTGTTTTTGTTTATTTAACCTACCCCCCCTCTTTTGTGAGAATTTCATCCTTAGAATTGATGATTTCTCTTGATTTTTGTTGTATAATAAAGTTTTTAGATGCTGCTTATGATGTTTGTAATGAATAATCCGAACAAGAAAACTATTGTCTTTAGTTTCCTTGCTTCTGCTATTTGAGTACTTTGGTTTGTGAAAGTGATGAAGTAATAGCCTGGTTACCATATTGCTTACTCTGACTTGGATTTTTTATTTATATTGATGTCCTTGAATCCCCAGGGCCACGTGCAAGTGATGACATCCTGAGAAGAACAGTCATCTTTTAGGAAACATATGTTTTATATAGAAACCTTTTGGAGAAACCAATTTCCATCTCAATGTTCAGAGGCCTTCGTCTATTCCATGCTGATGATAACAACAAGAAAACGCTGAATGATGTTAATAGACTGGTAACAGAAAGTGTATCAACTGGTTTTCAGTTTCTGGTTGCTCTAGGCCTTTCATCGACAACCTTTCAAGTTGTCAGCCAGGATCTTCAAATGCCTGGAATGGATTAATTTGAAGTAGCATTGAGGGTGCGCAAATTCCACAGCCGTAGTTGGCCATTGATCATACCCTTGAGGCCGATTGCTAGTTCAGAGGAACAAGTATGGTATCTACCTACAGGTGAAAATGAACGGTCTAATAAGGAAACCTGTTCTCATACATGGCTTAGCCGATGAACTTCATGACTTCTACAAACGGGCTCCAAAAGGTTTCCAGAGACCCTTCATATCATGCCTCCTTATCGAAATGCATAAGTCTTTGTTAGGGGAAACCAGCTTCTTCCTAACGATAGTTCTGCTTGCAATTCAGTGCTCTTGGCATGTGTTCAACAACAACATACTGAGTAGAATCTCACAAGTGGGGTCTGAGGAGTGTAGAATGTACGCAGATCTTACTACTACCTTATAGAAGTAGAAAACTGTTTCCTGTTGGCATATGTTGAAGTGACATGCCAAGCTAGTGGTATGAGTTCCATCCTTTCCCCACACACACTCCTTACACAAGAAACAAGAAGGATGTTACTGATACTAGCTTCTCACACATGATCTCAATCAAACCTTGAAGAAGTCTTTTGAGCTTAATTTTGCACCTGTCACATTGTTAGTTTTGGTTACAAACATCATAAACTCTGACTCGTGCTTTTTCCATAATCATGGTGTTTGGTGTTTGAGCCAACGCGTGCTTGCTTTGATTAGTCCACTGGGTACCTGTTACTTACTTCCATCAAACATATGTTGTATAATTTCCGATCAGATATACTCTATAAACCTAAGTTCTCATTTTATTTGCTCTTATGAATTGTCGAGAAGATTGAGGATTTAACATTTTATATTAACCTTTTCACATGACCAAGCAAAGCATGGATTTAACAAATGTATACATACAATTTAATTTTGCATGCAATATAATTTTTCAACGAAGAAATGCTCATACCGTTTGAATTGTTTATAAGTATAGATATCAAAAGAGGAGGTTGTCAAGACCAAATTATACTTCTAATGAATGGAGTGATGAACCATAGATGAGGATTTCAATCACATTTGCCACAAATTTGAGGTCAAATTGAATGAATTAAACTTAATATTTAGGTTGAGAAGAATAAAAAATTAACTTTTCAACTCTGAATTTTTAAATTTAATATTTAAGTTGAGAAGAATAAAAAATGAATTCTTCAGCTCCGAGTCCCTAAAATTGAGCCACAAAGTTACAAGCAAACAAAGATTTCAATCCCATGGTCATAATAGTAACTCAAATTTTGGTAGATTATAAACTCATATATAAATTAAACAAGCAGAGTCAAAAATATCTTTTAACATTTATATGGAAATGAGTTTTTTTTGTCATTTTCTAAATTTTATTTAGATGGTCAAATTATTATTTGTCCCATTGGAGTACACAAACCCATAATAAAATATTTTTATCAAATATTTTCAGCTTTTTTTTGGGGTATACATAAGTAAATTAAAATATGTATTCAAGTCCTAAATCTCATATATATTTTGAATTTAAGAAGATTCAGAGAAAGAGAAGGAGCCATGGAAGAAGAAACTATGGCTGCAGCGGCAAACTACTACTCGAAGGACTTTGAATGGGATGAACTTCGGCGAGAGATTGAAAACAATCCTTCTTTTGCTTGCCACTTGCTTCCTTTTCCTGATTCCATCACCCAAAATCAGCATACCCTTTTGCCGCAGGAAGATTCTGAAGCATGGAACAAGTTCCACACTCGCCATTCCACTGGAAAATTCTTCAAGGTAAGTAATAATGATCTGGTATTGTTCAGCTTGCATTTGTATACTATACTCCCTCGTTTCAATTTGTTTGTTTGATTTAGAACTAAAGAGTTGTCAAAAAGAAAATATAGATTGTAATGGAAGAGGGAGTATTTTGTTTCTTAAATTGGTTAAGTGTGTAAGCTTTATTAGTAGGGTTGCATTAGAGAAGTGTTAGAAACCTGGGATTTTCCATAAAGATTTGAACTTTAGTAGTTTTAATGGAAAATGATTGCTTGTCACTCAAAGGGATCCAAGATTTGAAGTTTATGGGTTCTGCAGCAACTGCAATGTTGTTACTGTTCATTAATTAAATGTGAATTACTAGAAGCCATGAATGTGGGAAACGATTTGGTGAACTTGGAGTGATGTTTACAAGGAATTTGACAGTTTGACAAAAGTATTTGTTAGTACCAAACAAAGTATGGAACCTCAACCTCGTCAATCAAGGTTTGATGACTGAAAACTCGCAACTTAGGTCTGACATTGGACGGTTGGATAGCTGACTCAGTCTCAAGGTTTTCTTCCAACCCTATAGATCTTGTGCATCGTGTCTCAAATTCACCATTGTGACCTTTGGGACTCATGAAATTCCTGGTGTGCATTTACCTATGTCAATGAGACTTAGGCAGAAGATAGAGAGCATAAAAATCTTTGTATTCGAAAGATTAATTACTGTGTACTTTTACTGAGGTTGGAGGATGCAGTTGTAGCAGCTATGTTCTTCCCGAGGTACTATTCTGTGCATAATTGTTGGCCGAGATTCTCTGTATCGGAGCCTATGTTTGTGCACATACTCAGTTTTCTAGTCCAGGTCTATTAATTGATCCAACACTTACGATCTTTATTGCCAAAGTTGTTGGTCTATGGTCATTTTGTGCTACATGGATGAAGTAGAGGCTTGCCTTTGGAATTTTGTATGATAAGAAGATACCACCGAAACTCAAACATAAGTTATATAGAGTGGTGGATAAACTAACATTGTTATATGGGATGGAGTACTGGCCAATCAAAAACTCTCATGTTCAGTAGATGCATGTTGTGGAGATGAGGATGCTGAGGTGGATGTAGATACATATTGGGAGTAATATGATTAGTGATGAGGATATTCGAAATAAGGTGGGAGTGGCCTTCGTGGGGACAAGATGAGAGAAGAGAGACTAAGATGATTTGGATGTGTGAAAAGAAGATATGTGGATGCACTAGTGAGGAGGTGCAAGAGGTTGGTTATAGAGGGTACGAGGAGAGGCAGAGGTAGACTGAAAAAGTATTGAGAGAGGTGATAAAATAAGATATAACTTAACTTCAGATTACCGAGGACATGAACTTAAATAGGAGGGTGTGGAGGACGCGTATTATGAGAGAAGGTTTGTAGGTAGTGTGGTGTTGTCTTGGTTAAGGTGGAGGGTGTTTGCCATTGTACTGATTGTATTACTGTAGTTCTTGGTTTTTCATATCCATCATTAATTATTATTGTATTCAATACCTTATCCTTGTATTATGTTTCGATTATTGCACTATTTTGTTGTAGTTGTTGCTTCTTTCTGGTATACTTTGCACTATTCTCTTGTGACTCGCTATATTTTCTTTTTTGTATATGGAGTTGCTGCATATGACTGAGGGTCTTATGGAAATAGTCTTTCTATCTCCACGAGGTAGTGGTAAGGTCTGCATGCATATTACTATCCCCAAACCCCACTTGTGAGATTTCACTGGCTATGTTGTTGTTGCTGCTGCTTTGGAATTTCTAGTAAAGATCCAATAAAGTATTCATGCCAATTTATTGTATTACTTCCACATTTAGAAGTTCCTTTAAATTTTGATGTTGGGGCTTTTCATCAGTACTAGATTTGAGGTTGGACTATGGTAGCTCCAGGGAGTTTATGATTGTGGTCCCACTTAACTCAATGATTCAAATCTCAAGTATTGGACCGTTAGGAAGACCTAGTTCAGAAAATGATGTGTACAAATCTAAGGTTTGACGTTGCCTATCTTGGCCAACAAGTTACACTTTAATGATTGGCGTTGTATCACTTGTAGAACATTTCTCTCCCAGGCAGATCTCTAATAAAAGCATATGTTTTCTCTTACGGAACTCTTTATTCCCTCCCTTTCTCTTACCAAATCCTCCTTTGACTTGGGCAATAAAGCTTAATACATGAGGCTACTTTGGAGTCTTACGAGTTTCACCCATTTTAAGTATGCATTTGAGGTCTAGGTTCCATGGTTTGTAGGATTGAAAGCAATCTTTGGTAGCTGATTACCAGGGATTCAGTTTCAGAGGTGCGATTCCCAAGGTATCAAGTATTGAGTTCCAGTTTTGAGTTTTGTGCTACTTTTAAGATTACTAGTGTTCATGTCTCAGATAATTAGCAAAGAATTGTACTTGGTAGTTTTTTTGTGGAATCCTTTCTTATACAGTGGTGAAACACTAGAAGGTGACTAAGGAACGGAAAAACCCCTTGATCTTTCCAATCATCAAAATGGAAAACAAGAGTGAGGTTTTCAAATTTTTGGCTTGGTCTGTCATGGCTTCTATGTGACAACTACTGGAATGTGGTACAACAATGATCCCTATGCTTATGTACCATAAGAACGTATAGCAAGTTTAAGAAGATAATTTCTTGCTCAAAAGAAACAGAACTGCAAGATTTATTTTTCTCATATGTCAACTAGGATAAGAGCTCAGGCATTTGCTCATCGCTAATGCTTTGGCTGTAAATCTCTGCTTTGAAAATCATATATTATTTCTTCAAATGACATCATCTTATTATTGTCTTTAAAGACTAATGGCCATCAGCTGCTTCTTTGGGTATTTATTTTTGGTTGCATATTTCAGTACTTTGATGTTATTGGCAGTTGCAGCAAGTAGAGCAAGCCTTTCCTTGAACTACTAGAAAAACCTATATTCCACTTTACATTCTTTCTCTTAACTTAAGTTCTTCCATGTAGGAGCGTCGGTACTTGCTTAAGGAATTCCCAGAGCTAGCCTCTTGCGGAGAATGCTCGACAGTTTTGGAGATCGGTTGTGGAAATGGTAGTACAGCTCTGGCAATCCTACGGTGAGGAAGAACTGCAGTTGCCTTGAGTGACTTAATTATTTAAAAACTTTTAGGCTGAGGAAGTTTACTACCAAAATTCTCTTTCTGTAAGGTACATAATTATAAGCTGCTAGTCCTATTATTACCTGCTGTTAGCTCTGGTCCTTTGCTTCGATTATCATGTTATTTGTTGTTGCTACTCTTCTCTTTCTCCTTTTTTATTAGCATGGTTCCTTCATTACTGCTTGTCCTTTGCATACTTGATTTTGATATGTGTTACTTGAGCTGAGAACCTATCCAAAACCACGTCTCTACCTTCACAGCTTAGGGGTAAGGCTGCCCGCTTACACACCACTCTCCCCAGACCCCACTTGTGGGATTACACTGAGTATGTTGTTGTAGTCATATTTTGATATCTCATAATTAATGATATTGAGTGGAACTATTCGTAATTTGTCATTTTAATCTTTTGTTAGACTTGGAAGTAACCACAAATTTCATGTCCAAACTCAATATATGTGGCTTCTGTGCTCAAATAGATGATTAGAGTAGAATCTCTACCTTCTATTAAATCTCAGTTATATATAACACTGCTGATAGAGTAGAAATATGAAGTTAAGATGAAATCAAAGCTTTTTGGTTTGATAGTGATGTAGCTACTTGACCTTATTTAAGAGCAATGCTGAAGAATCTTCATTCTTTCTCTAAATTAGTTTAGGTTTATCTGGTTTCATCTCTGTGTTACAACAAGGCTAACATGTACACTTGCTGATTGAGAATTTCTATTTCTATCACGACCTTATTATTCTTATCTCATTGCTGAAACTTTGCTTATCTCTTTAGTGGAAACAAGAGCATCTCTCTGTATGCCTGTGACTGCAGTAAAGAGGCTCTTGAGAGGGCTAAAGAGAATATTGAAGCTGCTAATATAAACTTGGCTAAAGAACGTTTTTACCCATTCCAATGTGATTTCTCTGCAAGTGGATTTCCAAACTGGTTAATCTGCACTTCTTGCCATGAAAATTTCTTCCAGAAGCAGAATATGTGCTCCACAGGTGAGGAAATGTATCAAGTCTTCTGCATTTTATTCTATATGCAAAGAAGTATTTTTAAAATCAAAGTGTTGCTCTTGCAGATGCAAGAAGCTGCAGTAAGCAAGATTTCCTAGCTGCCAAGAACAATAACTGCATTGGTGGAGTAGATTTTGTTACCTTAGTATGTACATTCGTAATTATGTCTATAAAAAAGCCCTTTTTTTCACAATTGGTTCTACGAAAATCAAATGTCTAAGTATATGGATATTCTATTCGTTATCTGCCAGATATTTACACTATCAGCAGTGCCACTTCACAGGATGTCGAGAGCAATCACAGAATGCTTCTCTGTTCTAAAGCCCGGGGGGCTGTTGTTATTCAGGGATTATGGTACGAACATGGCCTAAATTTGTATCTTTCAAATGAAGCGATCTGTTTAGATTTTCTCCTAGTATCTGAATTTGGGGAATGTGAAACTCAGGTCTGTATGATATGACCATGCTTCGGTTCGAGCCAGAGCAAAGAGTAGGATACAGGGAATATGTTCGTTCCGATGGAACAAGGTCTTACTTTTTTTGCTTGGATAGTGTACGAGATCTCTTCTGTGGCACAGGATTCACTGAGGTATTATTTCCCATTGTGCTATTTTGTGCAACTACAAACCGGAATTTCGGTTCCATATTAACATATTTGTGAACCTTTTTGCAGCTTGAACTTGAATATTGTTGTGTCCAGTCAGTGAATCGACGAAATGGGAAGATCATGCGAAGAGTATGGATTCATGGGAAGTTCCAGAAGCCTCATGTCTGCATAGGTTTGATGAGAGAACGTGAGCTTGCAAGCAGCTACATGAATGTTCCTTGAGCTTAAGAAACTGAAAACAGAAGATAAACGTGTTATTTTTTACCCTTTAATCCTCCTCCAATAGAGCTAAATCAATTATGTGTAGAAGTATATACTTGAGTATAACGTCTGCACCTGAGATTCCTTTGAATGAAAGTTCAGTCATTTTCTAGCTAAGCATGCAAGTGGCACTTTGTCTTGTGAAATATATTTAGTGCTGTTATTGTACGATGAGATGCAGAAAAAATGAGCAAAAATTTGAGAAGATGGTCACACTCTTTCTGTTGACTCCAGCTGTTTGTTATCTTAAGATTGGGCTGTTTCAATGTCAGTTTACACTATGATGTTGCAGTATTGGTTTGAGAAGCTTCTCAAGGGCGATTTATTGTTGTTCATCTGCTAATTGTGAAAAGTAAGTCAACTTGAAGGCTGGAAGTAAAATATGTGTGTTGTCAATTGAATGTCTTTTTACCTTGTCATTATCATACATTTCAATATTTGAATGTAGAAGATATTCCCATGTTACATTTATGGTGTGAATGAATTGCTGAGCAGTTTTTCTCCCGCAATTATGCATGCTGTCATACAATTAGGGAGGAAATTTTGTGGATTCATATAGCTGACCCAACTAGTTTAAGGCTTAGTAATTGTTGTATGTCATATCATTATTCACTTGACAACAATTGTTTTAGAACTAAAACTTCACTTGCTAGGTTCTGGCTTTGCAGAACCAATGTTGGTAAGTACTGTGATGGGCTGACTCATTTTTTCTGAAGAATCTTGTTCTTGAGGTCTTGTATGAATTGGTTGAGATTCTTCTCTGAAGATCCTTCATCAGAAAGTGCATGCTGAAGGATCATCTTTGTTTTCTCTATTATTTTCCTCAATTCATCTGATTTACTCATTATCCTTCCAATATTCTCTGCTACTACCTCCCTCCTGATTAATCTTCCTGTGCAAAGATTCACACCAATCCTCCAATCATCAACCACTAGTTTCCTGTTGGTAAATTGATCTGTCAAAAGAGGAAAGCACACCATTGGAACTTTACACCATATGCTCTCCAAGATTGAATTCCATCCACAGTGAGTCAAAAATCCTCCGACTGCTGGATGTGATAGTACTTCTAGTTGATAGCACCATGGCACAACCAATCCTCTACCTGTAGATTCTTCCTCAAATCCAAGAGGCAAAATGTTTCTTTTTCCAGAACCTACGATATTGTGACGTAGCACCCAAATGAAACTGACCTTACTTATCAGAATGCCTTGTGCCATTTCCAGAATATCCTGCTTACTCAGTTTAGCAAGACTACCAAATGAGATGTATAACACTGTACCATCTTGTTTGCTATTGAGCCAGTTGGTGTAATCTGATGCCGGTAGCAGGTTCATCGAAATTGTTGTGTTGGTGAAGCTTGTGGGGAAGACAGGCCCAACTGCATAAAAGGGCTGCTTCTCTTGTAACGCCAAGATAGATGAAGACTCTAGCTCGTGCACTGTATTACCAATGACAAAGTCTGCTTTCTGTGCATCTTCAATACACTTGAACACAAAACGGTGCATCACGGTGCTTGGATCAGCATCTTGAAAATATGAAGGTAAATCTGTTGGTTCAATGGCTTGGATTCCAGGTATGTATCTAATGTTGTCTTCACACTTATCTGGACAAAATTAGTATTCATCAGCTAATTGATCATGTAATGTAGACTGTGATTAGACAGTAATAGTTTCAAGATATTGGGTTCATACCATAACACCCAAAGTGGCCATTACTCTTGAGCAGGTCCATGTGATAGTAGACTGTAAGCACTGTTGCTGGTTCAGTCCAAAATGAAACATTAACAAGATTATATTTTTTAGCAATCGTTGATGCCCATACGTGGAAACTATCAGCTATTATACAAGAAACTGGTGGATTTGGTTTCGAGAGAACTAGATTTGCAATGAAGTCATCCACATGAGCTTGGAAAACATGAATGAGACCTTCCACAAACTGGCTTTCATTGGCACTCCTATCGAAACTCAGTGGAAAACCATCACTAATTTTGGCATAACGAATGTCAAGACCGCATTTCTGTCCATCGGAGAAAAGGTTGTCGTCATCTTTAAGCCACTGAGCTTTAGCTATCTGCTGGTGAGTTGTTTCTGTGTTGACAAAGGTGATGGTAAAACCTTTTGATGCAAGCTTCATGGCAAGATGTGTGAATGGTGTTATATGGCCTTGAAGAGGAAGTGGTACAAGAACTGCATGTAGCTTTATGTGTTCTTTTTGATCCATTTAGTCCTAAAGTATACAATTTGGTTGGCTTTTTTGACAAGGGTAAGTGTATCTAAATAGTCTGAAAACCCTTGCGGATCAGTTTGAAGCTCTGATGTAAAATTTAGTGCCTTGGCGTTTATCATTAATACAACACCAAGGAGGTGAAGGAAAAAAGTATATATAAGAGACTGGAAGGAGATGGTGGATTTATGTTCTTTGATGCAGAACTATTTCCAATAATTGTCTTGTGTAGTTGATTGATTGTATTTGTGTGGTCCCTTTAAAAGTCAGAACTCTTGTTTTTTCTTCCTTTTATCTTTTTATTTGGGTAGAAAGGTTGCCTTCGAAATAAATAAGAAACAATAATCTTCAAAAGATGCCCAGGAATAAAAGTAACGATCTTTGTTTTCGAAAAAAAAGAGAAGAAGATGTATGTGTAGGAATATCAAGTACAACCCTAAAAAAATAATTTGAATATTTAAGGAGAGCGTTGAAATAACTAATAAAGTTACTAGCATGTACAAGTTTAGCCTCTGACTAAAAATATAAAGTAACATTGTATACGATAGATCTTTGTGATTGAATTCTTCCAAGAATTTTATGCATAGCAGAAATTTTAAGTATGTTAGGCTGCCTTATTTATTTAAGAAAAAAAAGAACACAAAGAACATATTGATGTGGACTTTTAGAAAACACATTGATGTGGACAATCACCAAATTCCAATAAGATTTTATTTTTGAAAAATAAATTATTTCATTTGTTCCCATCACAAATTTGCTTTGATATCTCATCCATTGGGGTAGGATTAATTATACCATCCACGTTGGCGTACATTCATTAAAAGTTGGCAAGCTTCAATTAAAAATCAAGAAAAAGTTTATCATCAAATAAGTGTCCAATTCAAGCTCAAAAAAAAAAAGGGGGGGGGGGGGGGGGAGGGGTTAAAAAACGTGTTCCCTTAAAAAAAAAAAGAAAAACTATCTATTAGTTAAAGTTTTAACTAATTTTCTT